>CH001979.1:732500-744535 GCA_000149265.1 Ciona savignyi
ATGGGACATGAGAACGAAAGCAAACATAATGACATTATCAGGACATACCAACACAGTGGCGGATGTCAAGTGTCAAGCTGCTCTGCCAGAGGTAAGAAGAACGTGTGTTGAATTTCTGCAATATGTTTGTTTGCCTTGTTCGTAATTGAAATATGAAAAGGATATTTGTTGGGAAGTGAGCCCTTTTAATAATCCAAATAATGAAACCGAGTTGTACTCGGTTAGAATTAAAGGTTAAATGTTGCAAGATCAAAGATTGCTACATGATAATGTCCTTTTAAATATGTTGCACTGTTGTAATTTAATCTGTAGAACATGTAGCCAGGGCTGGAAAAAAGACACATGAATTTTTTTGAATAGTGTGTCTAAAACGACGTTGTGACACGGATAAAACAGCCTTGAACACTTTTTTATGTTCTTGGCATGACCATTTTTTAACTTCTATACAACAACAAAAAACGTCTTCCTCATTAGGTCATCACGGCGTCACATGATTGTACTGTGAGGTTGTGGGACTTGGCCGCTGGGAAGACGCGTTCCTGTCTCACCAACCACAAGAAAAGTATAAGATCCATTGCTATGCACCCAACGCAGTAAGTTGTGACTACCAAACTACTGAAATACAAAAGTATAAAACATGGAAATATGAAATGTTGATGCAAAGCCAATTGAAAGACCTTTGTAAACCTTTTTACCATAAGGTTGGCTGGTAATTAGGAAGCTATTTCTGCATTCCAGTAATTTTAAACTTCGAATTTGGGTGGGGATAGGATTAATATAAACTTCCATACTTCCCTATTTTGGTCTTTTAATATTGCATTAAGTTATGCATTGATTCTAAATCACACTATGTTTTTTTTGTACATTGGTATTGTTATATGTAATCCAGCTCATGCTTAAGTGACTTAGGTCTGTTTTTATACGGCGATCTAAAACCATTTAGTGTTTGTTTTCTCATTCAAGGTAATAAAACATGAATATCCTATCCTATATCCTATAAAATATGGTAAATAATATTGTTGTGTATCAAGTTCTGATTTAAAGAGGCATATACCCAGATTAATTCTCTGTGTTGAAGTCATTGTAATTGGTTAGGTAGAAAAGAGTACTTACATCCTACCCACCATGGCTTAAAGTTCTATTTTATCCAGATACCTGTTCGCCAGGCCCAAGTCATAATTTAGGTTAGGTAGAAGTCCCTTAAATTCAATCCCTACTCACAACCTTATAAAATTCTACTTTATCCAGATACACGTTCACCAGGCCCAAGTCAATAATTTAGGTTAGGTAGAAGTCCCTTAAATTCAATCCCTACTCACCACCCTATGAAATTCTATTTTATCCAGATACACATTCGCTAGTGGTGCCCCAGACAACATAAAGCAATGGAAGTTTCCAGATGGTGACTTCATCCAGAACATGTCAGGCCACAACGCCATTGTAAACTGCCTTGCATTAAGCTCAGATGGTGTCCTGGTGTCTGGAGGTAAAGTAACCACAACGTTTTGTGTGGGATGTTCCTGTTTATCCTTGGGGATGGGAAAACTACTGTCGTTCGTCAGTATACTACGCACTTACAGTCAAAATGTAGGGCAAATTCTCTACTAACTATTGTTTGGGAAAACTATTCATTGCATTCGTCAGTATACCAAGCACCCCAAGTGGGATTGTTGAAATCCTTTTGTTTATGTAACTTTGAACCCCTGTTTAAATCCTATCAATGGCGATGGCGGCATTGTTTGTAAAGTTTCTTTGCTACCTACATTATTGGGGAGATTGTCACAGGTTTAGGGGTTAGTTTATTCCCAGAAATGGGAATTTAGAAAAATGGGTTTCTATGATATTATTATCTTTGCAGTAAACAATGGTACTGTAAATACGTACAAACCCCTATGTTTGTGGCCTGGGTCCTACAGCTCTAAACTGATAATTTTAGAAATGTTTTTACAAGCTTCTTGAATGTGTATGGCTCAAGTAATTATTTTATTCCACAAAAATCAGTCTCTTAAATTATATCTTGTTTGCAATGGTCAGCCCCTTGTACATATGTACACTCCCCTATGTTTGTGGCTTGGATCCTACAGCGTGAACTGGATAATTTTATTGCTCAAAATTCCCTTCTTAAACATTATAAACTTTTAAGCAGACATCGGCACCATACATATTAACAATCCCCTGGCATGTGTACTATTTTAAATCCATATTTTTGCACAAAAATCCATATTTTTTAACACAAAAGTCCCTATTTTCTTGCACAAAAACACAAAAATCGCCTCTTAAATGTTCTTACACAAAAACCCCCTGTTAAATATTATTTTCTTTGCAGCGGACAACGGCACGGTGCATCTGTGGGATTGGCGTACCGGGTACAATTTCCAGCGCACCAAGGCGCCAGTCCAGCCTGGATCGCTGGACAGTGAAAGTGGGGTTTTTGCGATGTGTTTCGATAAAAGCGAGAGTCGACTGGTCACGTGTGAAGCCGACAAAACAATAAAAATATACAAAGAGGATGATGAAGCTGTAAGTGGTGTTGAACTTGGTAGATGAAAGTTGTTTGGTTTTATATTGTAGACTACACTCAGTGAAGAAAAACTACCCTCTTTTGTAGCCTTAACTCTAACCCCAAATTCTTATATAACTCCATCTTCTGTATAATTCATTTCCGATATAACCCCCATCCTTAGTCTAATGTAACTTTAGTTTTAATTTATACCCAATTCACAGTATAGCCTTAGCCTTTAGTACAACCCCACCCGAATATATCCAAGCCAAAATACTATCTCAGTGATGATAATTTCACTTTTCCTCATTATTTCCAATTTTCCGGTTTATAAACCTCTAATCCAAACCCTTTTTTACTTTGTAGTCCGAAGAATCACACCCAGTCAATTGGAAGCCCGAAATTGTACGGAAAAAGCGATTTTGAAATCGATTCGGAAATCTTGTGGAAAAAACTTGGGCAGATTATACCCAACCCCTGGTCTCGTCCAATCATACAGTCGTTTCAGCCGTTTTATCATGTGTTGATGCGGTTTTGTATACGTATTTCGATATTAAAATGAAAAAACTGTAAGTTCGGGATGTTTAACTATCAGTAGGATAGGATAGAATATTCAGGTTTATCCAGTGAATGGGAAAATGGCGTTAACAAACGGACAATCGTCAGATTGCTTCGCCCACTGTCGGGTATGATTCAGACGTTCCTTCGAATAAGTAGAACCCATCATTCCACTAGGTCAAGCAATCTCCGTTAAGTGCATTGTCCAAGGACACAACCGACTAGCTACGTGTCGGATAAGTTAATGTGTAGAATTCCTCAAACTGCAATATAAATTAAGAAAGAAGTTGTGGAAAATATCAGTTTGAAAGACGTTTTATTTATTTGAGTTCCACACTCCTTAGTCGTACTGCTATCAGCATAAAGTCCAATGACGCTCCGCCAGTCTCGCCTCTTGTAGATTCAAATGCACAAAAACCAGTCGAATCGACCAATGATATGCGTTTATAAATTTAAGCGGCGGTGATTTGTTAATCGACTTGAATTCATCGTCCCAGCGATTTAACCAGTCTTCGCTATCTGTCGATTTATTTGCCGAGTCGGCGAGGTGTATATCATCTTCCGCTGGTTCCCCACAAATACCATTTTGTCTGTGGCTTGATTTAGAATGGTTACTCTTTGTTTTACGCCTGTTTAAAATACAATTGCTGCATGCCGGCTGTGAGGATGCCGGCATGAATTTTGGACATGAACCGGCGTAGTTTTGATACCGATTTCTTGCCTTTGTAGAGCACATTTCAATGTCGCTCACACGTAGCCAAGCGTTTTTGCTGTTATTATTCCGTCTTGTCGACGCAGTTCGTGTGAAAATGCTAAAATTTTGGTTAGAAAACCGGAATAACGTCCGTTGTTGGTGCTGGTACCTCGCCCCCCATCTGTTTGTTTTAAGCGAGCTTGGGTAAGACGCATACGTGTTTCTCCATTCTTCAAAGCCAATTGGATTTTGATCGCTAAATTTGTAGAAGTGGGAAGGGTGTCTATTACCGTTATATTCCGAGTGCATATACCGCCGTCTACGAAAGGGAACATCGACAATATCGATCGGACGTTTTCTGCTTTCTGTTGTAAACATAGGTGGTTCTATTCCTTCAATAGGTTTAGTTATATACCGTGGCAATATAGAGTCGCACGACTGTTCTCTAGCGTCTTTGTTATTTTCGGGGACTTTTCTTTTCTTGATTATTGACATAATTCGTTGAGTTATGCTTTTCCCTTTCTTCTCCGGTAACTTCAAGTCACATTGTAAGGACGAAGACTGGTTTTGCACGTCATGGGTTAACATTTTTGGGATCATCTCTTTCGTTGGGCTGTTTTTAACAACAGACGCGAAAGTCGGTCTGTCCCGAAATTCCTGGTTTATTTCAACCTCCAACTGAGAAAGCTCCGGTTTGAAACATGATGGACTAGGAGGCCTCGACAGTTCGGTCTTCGAAGCATCGTTTTTCGCAGGTGGATTTAATAACGCTTTCCATAACTTCTCCAAATTGCTTTGGCTTTGCACAGATTGATGCTGTTCTTGTCCAGTACAATCACCGATACTTAAATGATCTTTGTAATATTTCGGAATCATTTTGGTTCTGCTTGAACCAGGTAGAAAATAACATATCTAGTAAGTCTCAGGACGGTCTAGATAAGTGCGTCACATATTTAGTTTTCATAACAACTTTGGATTTTGCTTATTCCGTCATAAGAAACTCTGGCATTTAAAAATAGCCCAAAACCTATATTCAAATTTTATAATTAATCAAAACATTTGTTATTGTTTTATGTAAATGTATCACGTTTATTCAGATTCTTTGTTGCAAAAGTACTGCCGACCATTAAATAAAATATATAATAAAAACATATTTTATTTCAATCGTGCAGTTGTTTTCAAAAACCCCCTCTAACGCTACTCTATTTAGCGGGAATATGAAATAGATATAAGCCTAGCCTGCATCACTTTCTACAATAACACACTACTGATTTAATTATAAGGAAAAGCGTAACGATTTTTTAAATCAATGGGATGGGATACTTATCGTTACTCCTATGGTATTAGAAAACACGGCCAATCGTCATATTACTTACGGTACCTCTAAATACTACAGGACCACTTGGTTCGCATGGAGCGCTTGGAATTGGAGCGCTTGGATCGCTTACTATACTTAGTAATTACAAAAGCCATGATATTAGTGTTAGGGTTGGGGTTAAAGTTAGTTCAGGGGTTGAGGTTAGTGTTTGGGAAAGGGTTAGAATTACTTTCCATAGCAATCTAAGTGATCCAAGCGGTCCTGTAGTATTTAGAGGCCAGTATGGAAAGTACGGCAGCTGCACACTCGAATTTTTTTTATTCCCTGCGTCTTTGCACACTTGGGTAATTTCACACATGCTCGTAAGCTGGCAGTATAAACATCGTATAATTTCCAACAAACCTGTAAACCTACCTCTGGACCTCGGGTAATTTACTGTCAGTACGTTTTTTGTTACGTAGATAGATATGTTATCTGATGGACACGATAGATTTTGTTTAGAATCGAATAATACGTTTGTTTAAGATTTTTACAAAATAGTAATAAAAAGGAGAATTTGTGCACACTTAAAGTGTGGACGTTTGCACACTGCACACTTAAATATTTGGCGTGTGCACACTCGAGATCTCGGCGAAAATTGACGTACTTTCCATACGGGTTTAGAGGCACCCCCACGTAGAATATAGTTAATTTTTTGTCTCAATGGGATGGGATACTTATCGTTACTCTTCGGGTATTAGAAAAACGGCCAATCGTCATATTACAAGTCTCGACAGATTACCATAGCTATTGAAGTGTGTTGAATTTTGACCAAGAAATTATAAACTGTTTTTTCAACTCAATAAACCATTAATTGAAGGCCATTATGTTATTTTTCCTTTAGTTTATATGATATATAGTGTGTTCACCTCGTATAATAATGCCTCACTACACTGAAGAACAAAAGAAAAGAATGGAAGCCAATCGTTTAAGAGCTTTAAGGATACGCTCTGAGAAAACGGCAGCTGCTAAAACAGCAACAACCGGTTTCGGCACCACCAACTACTCAAAACCACAAATGAACAAACCATTATATGATACTTCAAACAATAAAGCCTTTTCGCCCGCCACCAGTAGTAACAAACATCCACAAAGTGTCCTACAGTGTACTGTCATTGAAGGCAACCGGTTTAGTGTGACATGCTCCTACAATGTGAAATTGGTCTCCGCTTTTAAAAGCATCCCTTCAAGAAGATACGACTCGATAACTAAGAAGTGGAATTTCAGTTTATCTGACCATGGACCTTTAGGTACACTAATATCAGGACTGTAATGGTTGTGTCCTTTGGTAAGGCAGTAAACAGACACTGCCTGAACCCATTGGAATGATGTGTTCCACCAAATTAAAGGAATGTATGAAACATACACAGCACGCTGCAGTAGCTCTGGTAACCCGACTATGGGTGTGAGGTGATCTCACGATTGCCTGTGTGGTAACGCGTTTTGCATATTCCCATTCACAAGGATAAATATACAGATTCTAAATCAACTTGTTTCAGGTTCAAAAGTCAAAAGCGTTGGGTTTCAGTTATCGAACCCCGAAAACGCGGTGATAGTCAAAAGCACTGAAGGAGGTTCAACTTCTGTGGGTTTGAACGATGTTAACCAAAACACAACAAAATGCAGTGGAAAGTAGGTTCTGTATTTTAGAACATGTGATTGTATTTGTAAGCTGGTTATCTAATTCAGCGCATCACCTGCCAAAAAGGTGGTGTCATTTGTATCAGATGCTAGCCAGAACAATTTGTCTATTCATTGAAGTGTATTAATTACTGTAGTTTTGCCGTTTTATCATGTCTTTTTAATTTAAAATAATTGTTCTATTCTTCTTCATTGTAACTAAGGAGCAAAAAATTAACTAAACTAACACACTTAGAAAAAGAACCAAGTAATTTACTAGTTTAAACGCCCACTGCATTTTTCCAATTTTTATCCACAGAGATAGTTATGAATATCCTTCCACAAGACAATTTTGGGTTACTAAACAAAATGAGTGCAAAGTCTTTGTTATCTCGTGTACATTTTAATCTCTTATCTTGATATTTTATTTTCAAACCAATTTTATATTAACACATTTTATTCTTAAATCAGATGTTATTTGATATCAAGCTCCCGTTTCGAAGTAGAAATGCCATATCATAAAGCAGCAGTTGCTGTGTTCAAGTCACTTTCTACAAAACTTTACGACATCAATTCAAGAAGATGGAATTTTGATTTAAGTGATTATAATCTACTGAGTAAGTATGGTTCAGTTTTTGTTGCAAAAAATTAGGATACTGCGTAAATGTCAAATCCTAAGGTGGCATGCCCTTTAAAAAAATTTATGGGATAATGTATCAATTCCAATCTAAAACTTCAATTTAACTGATTATAATGTAATGTGCACATGTGAAAAAATCATATAATGTCTCAATTATGGGTCTCATTTAAAAAAATGAAAATTATGGCGGATCATGATTGCCCCTTTAAAGGGTGGTGCACACCTTTACTTCCAGATTATATCCAACACCAACAGTGTAGTAGATTACAGTACTTGGGAGAAACACTTATCATCTTTTAATTATCAAAACTGTACATCCCCATTTCATCATTTAGTCTCCTCCTTGAAGAAAGAGCAGGGACTGTTCCTGGAGCCTCTTCCATCCACTGTGCTCGAGGTCTTCAAGAGCAAGATCTCAGGAGGAGAGTCGAAATGCCCCATCCAGAACATTGATCTGATTGATGTGGACCCCAAAATTGTTTCTTCTTTGATGCCATTCCAAAAAGACGGCGTGAAGTAAGGAATATCAAATATTTTTTCACGGTGTTAATAGAGCTGGGCGTAATTGATCAAAGTTCTATTACACAATTACGCCACCTCAGTTAAATGTAATTCCGTAATTTTTATGACGTCATCGTAATTTAAACAAACAACCAGAAGTTGTCGTGTTTTTGGATGCATTTTGATGGTAGACAAGGAAAATGAAATTGAACTTAACACTTAACAGAGACTTAAAAGTCTAAACATTTCGTTCGCCCCGAGTTGATTACAGATAAGAAATTGGCGCACATCCAACATCACATGTATTTACCGTCATTTGGATTATTCCTACCGGTGGTTCGAACTATGAACTTAATTTTCTAAGAATAAAACAAGGAATTGTTTAGAAATTGTATCAACAGCATCATGCAAATCCCGTTTAAACAATTATGAACATATGTGTAATTACGTAATTTTGATTATTCCGACGTCCGTAATTACTAAACTGAACGTAATTTCGTAATTACCCCCAGTTCTAGGTGTTAATATAATTACCACTTGTACACAGTTTGGTTAGCGGATGTGTTTATGGATGTTATTATATACATTGCAGACCTGTTTTAACGTGTTTAAACTTGGCATAATATGATACACTAAAGACTTGATTTATATTTCAAAAGAAAAGACCTGCTTAATTTTTTTTAATGTATTTATCAGTCAAAGTGACCTTACTCATCTTACCAGCCTAGCTGCTTGGTTTAATTTCACCACCAATACTGGATTTTCATATTTATTTATCTTGTTATGATTACCTTACACAGTTTGGTGAGCAGATCTGTGTATGCTTGTTATTATAAATATTGAGGTTTAAATTTGACAAACCACTATTTCACTGGGTTTAAACAACATGTATGTGTCTTATCAAACACACTCGACCAGCTAGCCTTTGTTTTCGATTCCTCAACTCATGACTAACGCTTTATATTTAGTCAAAAAATGACAACAAATAAAGCGGGACATATTTAAAACACCATTACTGCCTAATTATGTAAAAATAACTGTTTTTTAAGGGAATTTTTGTTATGCATAAAAGTTTTCCTAAAATTAAAAAAAAAATACTTCCCAAATTTTCCTTAACGAAAGTTTTATTTCAGCTTTGCGATATCGAAGAATGGCCGAGTGCTCCTGGCAGATGACATGGGGTTGGGGAAGACAGTGCAGAGCATCTGTGTGGCATCTTATTATCGGAGTAGTTGGCCACTTCTTGTGGTGTGTCCTTCCTCTGTGAGACTTATGTGGAAGGAGGTTCGTATTGAGCCTCTGTTGGCTCATGCTGTATTGGTAAAACGGAGTACCAGTGTTAAGTAGTTGATTCTGTTCAAATGCAAAAGATGCAAAAGGGACAATAACACGTACACCCCCAAAAAAACAATATGAAAACATTTTTAAAAACACAAATGTGTGGAAAAAAAGTTTTTAAGTTGTGTGTCTCCAAAAAATAGGTCTGTAAACTGACCAAAATTAGCTGGATAATGGCTAACTGTGAAGTAAAAACAATATTGTTAAAATCATTTATATTTAAAAGCCAAAAAACTTAAATCATTTGGGGATTTTGACAAAATCAAACCTAAGTTCTAATGGATGTTTTCGAATGATGCGGATGTAAACACTTTACTATGCAAACACTTTTTCCATTACTACCCTTCTGACAGAAATAGTAATATCTCTTTATACAAAACTGCTGATCCATTTTTATTTTATACTAATGTGCATCAGATAATGCCAGAATCCATTGGTTTAACATTACACGGTGGACGCGAGGTCTGACGACCGCCAGTGTGTTAATCCCCTTGGTTTTTCCATTCACAGGGAAAAACATAATTATTCTATCCTGTCATATCCTATTCCACACTTCACAATAATAATTCACCCCCAATACCCAAGAGTCTGTGTTGACCCAAACATTTTAAGGCCGTGATCGTTTTGATTGTCCCATCCCATGACCATTGTGCCCAGGATTTCAGTACACAGGGTAATAAAACCAGGTAATATGATTTATAATTCATAGTGTGTTCCTCAGAAATGTGTAATAATTTGAACTAATCCCACCGTGCAATAATGTAATAACTTACATTTCCAGTCATTACTAAGATGGCTTCCAACTCAACTCTCAAGCGAGGATATTTCTGTGATGCTGACTGGTAAGGACAGCTCACCAAGAGATACCCCTGTCACAATTATCAGCTATGACCTTCTGACGAGGCAGCAAACCACGTTCGAACGCAGAAAATACAAATGTGTTATAGTGGTAAGGCTTTGAAAAACTCATTGGCCAAAAGTGTTGAAAAATATGTAATAAAAACTTAAGATTTCTGTTCATAGTTTTTAAACCCATTCGTCCAACAGATTAGTCTATGGAGGTGATTTGACGATTGCCCAAGTGTTAACCCCCTTGGTTTTCCCATTCACGGGGATAAACATAAATATCCTATCCTATTCTATACTGGGTTGTACAATGTATTAGTTGTAAGTTACTAAAGGCGCTAAAAGTGGTAAAATATATGCCATTACAAATAAAATGACATTTGGACTAGAGCTTAAATTGGTTAGTCTTTATATTTAAACTTTGGTCATTGGTTCGACAGCCATAAGTCTTTAAAATACTAAAGGTATCGAAAGTGGTAAAACATATTTTCCATTCTTACTATCTTAATTTATAGTATGATAGGATAGGATATTCATGTTTATCCCCATGACTGGAAAAACCAAGGGGGTTAACACACGAGCAATCGTCAGATCACCTCGCGCACATCGTCAGGTTACCGGACCAATTTCAATGTGTTTTATATGATAGACACGTTCCTACAATACGGTAGAACCCATTAATCTGTTGGGTTCAGGCAATGTCCGTAAAGTGCCTTGCCCAAGGACACAACTGACTAGCCAGCGACCAGTTTCGTACCTGCAACCTTTCAAATAAAAGGCAATGCACTTAACCGCTAGACTAACTGGCCGGACAAATAAAACAAAATAATTGATAAATTATTCTTAACCCCTTAGGACGAGTCTCATTTCATCAAAAACTTCAAAACTGCGCGAGCAAGATCAGCAACTGCTGTACTCAAACACGCCAAACATATTCTCCTTTTATCCGGTACTCCTGCGCTATCCAGACCTAGTGAACTCTACACGCAATTAGCGGCGCTTAGAGCTGATCTTTTTCCGTATTTCCACCAATTCGGGCTAAGATATTGCAATGGAAAACAGGTGATAGCAAAATTTATCATTAATTTATAATGCTATTCGTAAAAATTTATCATTTTTCTTTACTTCCACCAATTTATGATATATGATTTTTACTTACATATTTTTACTTACTTCCACATTTCGTAAAAGACATTGCGACTAAAACGATTGATACAAACAATTTTATGATATTTTAATAGTGATTCAAAAGTACCGATAAATGTGTAGTTCCGCATTCGTTTTACATTTTAACACATTAATGTGTTTTTCAGCAAGCTTTAAGTATCTCAGAAAAATCGCTGTGAGAAATCCAGGGTGCCGTAAACTATTTTATCTTATCAGAATAATACCATAAGCTTAAAAAATGTGGGTAGTAACACTGCCCGGCAGTATATCATGCCCAAAAGAACACAGCAAAATCAGCATTGCTCACACTTTACCACACACCCTTCTCCAGGGCTTTATATCATCCTCAATATTTTGTTTCCACATTATACCGGTTAGTCTGACGGTTTAGTGTGACACCTTTCAACCGAAAGGTTGTAGGTTAAAAACTGGTCGCTTGTGATTCGGTTGTATCTTTGGGCAAGGCACTTAATAGACATTGCCTGAACCCAGTGAATTAATGGGTTCTACCAAATTAAAGGAAATATGCGATTCATACACAACACACAACATAAGCTCCGGTAACCCGACAATGGGCGGGAGGTGATCTGACGATTGCCAATGTGTTAAACCTCTTAGTTTTCCCATTCACAGGGATAAACATAAATATGCTTTCCTATCATTCCTAGACTAACACAGCAAAGTCTAAAATCCAGTTAGGAATTTGCTTTAATTATTAACCTTTTTCCAACAAAAAATATTCTTGTTTTTAAACAAATCTTAGAACACATGGGGTTGGGAATAAGGAGGGTCTTCCAACATGGAGGAGTGAAAG
>CH001979.1:744965-780417 GCA_000149265.1 Ciona savignyi
TTGATGGAGGTTGTGTCATGTCACATGGCAATTGATGGGGAATTCTGTCTTCACGCTTTCAGTACCACTTATTTGCTGATTTTTCCAGTACTTTACCGTTTTTAAGTACCACTAGTTTACCAAAAATCCAGATGGTGAGTCCAACCGATTTTATTAGTTTTTTTAGTCCTGAGAATATAATGCTATTTTATCTGGCTGCACTTGTCACCTAAGGTCCGACCGGTTAGTCTTGTGGTATAGTGCGACGCCTTTCAACCGAGAGGTTGTAGGTATGAAACTGGTCCTTACTAGTCTTTGGTGGCCCTTGAGCAAGGCACTTAACGGACATTATCTGAACCCAGCGGTATAATGGGTTCTACCAAATTGAAAGAACATGTCTATCATACAAGACACTGCAATATCTCCAGTAACCCAACGATGGGTTGGAGGTGATTTGACGATTGCTCGTGTGTTAACCCCCTTGGTTTTCCAATTTAACGTGGGTAAACATGAAAATCCTATCCTATGCTAGGCTGCTGAAAAACATGGAATTCTGCTTCAATATTTCAATGAGACAGCCGAATTCAAGCTTCCTGCTGTGCGTTCGTACGTGCTCGACTTGCTTGAGGGAGGACACAAGTTCCTATTGTTCGCTCATCATAAATCCGTGCTTGACGCTGTGGAGACGGACTTGACCAAAAAGGTGAAATAAGTTGGATTTTGGTAAGACTGTGGTATAGGATAGGATGTGACATTTACCTCGCGGCTCGCGCCCACCGTCGGGTTACCGAAGCTATTGCAGTATGTTGTATATGATACATGCGTTCCTTCAATTTGGTAGAACCCATTAATCCGCTGGGTTCAGGCAATGTCCGTAAAGTGCCTTGCCCAAGGACACAACCGACTACCTAGCGACTAGTTTCGCACCTGAAACCTTACGATTGAAAGGCGACGCACTTAACCGCTAGACCAACCGGCCGGACAAACTGGACGATGAAGTTTTCTTAATAAATTTAGGCGGTTGAATGACGGAACTAAAACAGGTAAGGAGATAAACTGCTCACTAAAATAAAGATAGGTTATAGCATTATGGTTAGTGAAGTAATAGAGATAATTATTGGATTCAATAAAAACTGTATCATTTTCATTCTTAGCACAACTCTGGGCATTGGGAATAACACCATTCTTTGTTATAACACTTTTCGTTTTCCTATTTGTAGAAATAAGCATGACTATAGCAACGCCTCTGTCATATTTAACACAGTGCAACCAATAAGAATAGCATAGCTGATTGACACAATCTAGATCAGTGGTTCTCGATCTTTTTGACCTCGTGGCGTACCCAAGACCAATCACGAACGGGCGCACCTTGCATGGGAAGTCAAAACAACATGCTAAATACTCAAAACGTTACAACAGAAAAGAATGAACTAAACACTAACAATTTAGTAGTTTATGATCTATGCACACTCTGTCGTAAATTTAAGAAATGCAAGTGTGGCGCACCTGGATAACCCTTGCGCACCATTTGAGAAACACTGATCTTGATGAATTGAAATTAACCGTAAAACAAGAAATTTTGATAACCCCATTAAAATTATAAATTTCTCAATAACAATTTTTACTTTAGAGTTGCGAGTACATCCGAATAGACGGCTCAACACCGTCCGACCGACGTCAAACCGAAGTGACGCGATTTCAAGAAAAATCCTCCTGCAAGGTGGCGCTGCTAAGCATTACGGCCGCAAATATGGGGATTACCCTAAACGCGGCCTCTCTGGTCGTGTTTGCGGAATTATTCTGGAATCCAGGGGTAAGAAAGAATGTGCTTGTTTGCGTTTTCTCTCTTTTACAGAAAGTGCTTACTTTTATTCAATATTAATGATAAGGGGTATTAATTTTCCTTTTTGCAGAGTTTTTTGTTTAATTTTAATGCTTAAGAAACCTTTTACTGGCCCGTTGTTTTGCTTGTATCGGGAACCTTTGGGTAAAAGTTATAGGATCAAAACCAGATGTCAGCTAGCTTAAAAATTCATTATAACTGTTTTATTTATGTTTTTTGCTTAAAACTTTGACATTTATGTTCGACCGATTAGCTTGGTGAATTAGTGTTTCGCCTTTCAGCCGTAGGGTTACAGGTACAAAACTGGCCACTATTCGATTATGTTCTTGCGCAAGACACGTACTCTACCAGAACCCAGTGGAATAATAAGTTCTACTAAATTAAAAGAAGGTCTAAATCATACACAAAACATTGCAATAACGGTGGGCGAGGTAATCTGACTATTGCCTGTGTGTTAACCCCCGGCTTTTCCATTTACAGAGATAAACATGAGTATCCTATACTCTCATGTCATTCCAGATTCTGGTCCAAGCAGAAGACAGATGCTATCGCATTGGACAACGTGACGTAGTCAATGTCCATTATTTGATCGCAAAGAAAACAGCAGACGACTGCATTTGGCAGGTATCCTTGCTTTTTTAACATATATTTATGCTTAGATGTAAACTTGTTGCCAGCCAGCAAAAAGCTATTAGGTAGGATAGGATAGTTAATTCATGTCGGTTAAAGACCGTGGTTTAGTGGGACGTCTTTTAACCAAAAGGTTGCTGGTTTGAAACTGCTTACTAGCTAGTCGGTTGTGTCCTTGTGCAAGGTACTTAACGGACATTGCCTGAACCCAGCGGATTAATGGGTTCTACCAAATTAAAGGAACGTGTGAATCATACATAACACACTGCAATAGCTCAGGTAACCCGACGATGGGCGCGAGGTAATCTGACGATTGTCCGTGTGTTAACCCTCTTGGTTTTACCATTCACGGGGATAAACATGAATAAACTATTCTTTCCACAATAATATCCCCATTAACTCTTACATATCTCGTTTTCACCCATCTCACCCTTCAGATGATCAAAAACAAACTCGAAGTTTTAAGTCAGGCCGGCCTCAACAAAACGGACTTCAACGAAACGCAACACAAGCACGTCACGAAACAGCCTGGACAGAAGAACATTCTAGATTATTTTGAGGTGATTTGATGATGAAACGTTTTTTATTGCTGTAAGTGATTGAAAAACGTTCATAATGAACGTTATTAAAACAAATGACGAATGAGAAAGCCGTTGCAACGCAGTTTATGAGAACAATGCTTAATTTAGTTTAAGGACTGATCTTTTTTTATTTACTGAGCTAAGTTTTGACATTTTGGAGGACATGACAATATAACCGTTTTATACAGATTTCAGTATATCCACAATTCCGTTTAATATAATTTATGTTTATTACTATGAATGGAAAAACGCAAGGGGCGTTTACACACGGGCAATCGTCAGATTTTTCGCGGCTACCGTCGGTAACCAAAGTTATTGCAGTGTTATGTGTATGATGGAGAGGTTTCTTCAATTTGGTAGAACCCATTTATCCTCTAGGTCAGTGGTTCTCAAACTTTTTAGAGTTGGGACCCACTATAAATTACCACAATTTATGGCGACCCACTTAACTTTATATATAGTTGTTGTTGGTTTCTAGGTTACGCTATCGTTGCAAAGGAACACACCTCTGCAATGTCACGCCACGATTCAAGATTGTGTAATGTCACAATTATGATAATTTCCCCTTGATTTTTGGATAGGAAATAGCCAGTATAGTTAATCAGAGCTTTCTATAACTTTTCACGACCCACCAAGATTCCTTTCCCATAGTTTGAGAAACGCTGCTCTAGGTTGAGGCAATAAGCACAGATTAATTAAAAAAAACTAAACCAACCTGCTACAACTAAATCATTTAGAGCAGTGGTTCTTAAAGTTTTTCAGTCGCGCCCCCCTTAAGATTTGTGATTTATGCTCACGCCTCACCTACTCAAAAATCAAATTTACGAAAAATAGAACAATAATTTATTTGCCATAACCCTGCTTAGTGTGAAGGATACAACTGTTTTTGGGAAACTAGTCGTTTAATTTGAGGCTTTAATCTATTGGATTAGTGTTAACGAGAAATACGAGGTTTGACTGTAATTTAGAGCTGTTTTTCATCAATATGTCACTGTCATGCTCGCGCCCCCCTTAAGAAGCTTTCACGCCCCCCAGTTTAAGAACTCTGATTTAGAGCAATCCTTGTACCGATATTTATATATAACGGGCTTAACGACGAGTTCGACATGTATTCCATACTGAGCCTGGTAAAAAGTAAAAAATAATAAAAACAAATAAAACACTCCGAAACAGGGTGGTTCTGAAACCAATGACAACAGTGCTTGTGACGCAATAGACGAAGATTTGCTCCGAGCCCTCGAAGAAGCTGAACGGGAGGAAATGACGTCATTTTTGTATGTTTTAACGATTTTTAACTTTCCACATATTGTTTTAAATGCGGTATAAACATTGACTACATGCGCGTTGATAACACATATCGCCAACCGGAAAGTAGCAGGTTCGAAACCACTTGCTATCTGGTCGGTTTTGTCCTTGATCAAATCGCGCAAACGGACAATGCTTGCAACCAACAGTTTAACGGTTTGAGCAAAAATTAAAGCAACGTCTCATTATACAACACAACACAATAGCATTGATAACCCGACGTTCCGCTCGTGGTAATCTGACCCACAGTCCTTGCCCGACGTACTTTGGTTTACTGAAGCTATTGCTGTGTTAAATGTAAAGTTTTTACTGTTTTAATTTAACCCATTAAACGACTCGTACTCGGATTAGGGTTATCCGCCCTATAGCTTGCCCAAGCAAGGAATTGACAAACTGTCTAGCAAATATCCCGCAACCTTTCGGCTTATATCTGATGATCTAACCAACAAAGCAACCCGTACGGTAGTGTGGCCGATTGGTCAACGCGACCGATACATATACAGACTTATATACAGAAAAACGGTCTTAGTAACTATCCCTCCCTAGGTTTTCAAGTACCCCTCGAAACTAAAGCCGGTAAAAAAAGCAGTTTACTGGATAACTGAATTAACCCAGTAGCTAATTTCCAGCACAAAACCAATTTGTCATTGCCTGACTGGGGCAACTTTAAAACCAATTTACGTCTCTTGATAAAAAACATGTGATTTTTGTTACCTGTTCGCTGGTAAAGAACTTGGATTTGTTCGTCGCCGACAAGGAGTCTGCCCTTTACACGGAAGCCAAGCTTTCCATGAAGGCTAATTTCATAGCTAATTTTTAGCGTGTATCCAATTTGTCGTTTCAATACTTGTACCGCTTTTTGCAGAGACGACCATGACACTCCGCAATCAAACCGGTTTCGACCGGATCAAACCGATTTAAATGACGTCGACGTCACTAAACAATCCACCGCCGACTGCTTACATGGCGTCACAACGGATTCTTCGCGCCTGGAGCAGTCTTCAAGAAAAAGGGAAAATTTATCAACAGAAAACGACGATTTCGACGCGTTTCGGGAACCGAAGCGTTTAAAGAAATAAAAAAAAATTAAAATCGCAATTTTCTTTCTTTAATTTCGTTTTTGCTTCTCTAAATCAGTAAATCTCCAACACGAAGCGTTTTGAATTCATTTTATGTGTAACATTACCTCTAGTCCTTTCAACCTATCGCTTTGCAGAACTATTTCTCTTATTTTCAAGTTTGAAATATTAAAGAAATGTGCAAACGAAATAACAGTTTATTTGTTTAACTACATTTACCCGTTAAAAATGTGCTGATTTTCGTAACAAACTTTCGTGAAGATTAAATGCAATGTCGGTCGCGTGGTCGAGAGGTTATCGTCAAAGTTCCAAACAATGTAGATGGTGGATTTGATCCCCACCCTGCTCACTTTTTTTCCGTTTATGTACTTTGCCGTCGTTGCTCTAACCCTGCAGATTCGTGTTAGTTTACATAGTTTCTAAGCAGTATTTCTATAGAATATAACAAATATAGTTGCTGTGGGCCGACAGGTTAGTCTAGTGGTTAGGGGCGATAAACATGAATATCCCATCCTACCTAAACCATGGCTGAGACTATGAGAGTTATCTGACGGTATAAGTTCTGCAATGTGGTTTAACCCGGTGGCAATAATAGAAATGGCCCACATCTCCAACATTTCTGTTGTGTGTTTAAACATTTAGACCGAACATTACAATTTTGAGACCAGCCACATACAATAACATGTATCGTTGGCTTCTCCCAGGTACTGGTAATTTCGAAATCCTATCATGTCTGATAAGTTCCTGAGTATTAAAACGATGTAACCTTACAATCGTAGCTGTAGTTGTAAATGCAGTATTTTTCAATTGCCCTCTGTTTTGTTTGACCATTGCATCTTAAGCAAATATTTGACGTAGAAAGTTGGAACTTTCTTTACCCCCGTTAGGGGTCACTGATACCAATTTATAATATAACCAAATTTGCTATCTTAGTTTAACTTCTATATTGTGGTATTGTAATGTATGCGGTGTACGAAGTATGTAGTATGGAAAATAAACAAAACAATGCATGATATACGTTTGTACTTTTTTTAAACTGCAAAAAGGCAGTCTTATCGTAGAAAACCCTAAACACCTTTTTGACAATAATAGGATTTTGGGACAACTGCTAAATGTGTTGGTTTAAAGTTTATGGCAATTAATTTTCAACAAATCAAGCTATGATGCTTAATATGCAAAAGCACATTTCAACTTTATCTAATTACCGAATCAACCATGGTAAAGTTTTATATGAGTGACAGAAACTTTTATAGTTCAGTATAATAGTCTACGTAGTTAGTTACTTTGTAGATTAGAATTGTTATTTACAACTAAAAAAACAAGCTTTTAAACATCCTATAGCCTTAGCCGCCCCGTAGTATTTACCTCGCGCCCAACGTCTGGTTACCGGAGTGTATGTTGTGTGTGATTCACAAGTTCCTTCAATTTAGTAGAACCCATTAATCCGCTGGCTTAATGCAATGACTGCTAAGTGCCTTGCTCAAGGACACACCCAACTAGCTAGCGCACAGTTTCGAATCTGCAACCTTTCGCGATAAGGCGACGCCCTAACCCCCAAGGGATGTCCAACCTGCGGCGCTAGTCATTTTCACTCAAAGTAGTATTTTGAACTTTGAATCTTAGCCTAATTAAACTGTCAGCTTTTAGCGGCGCAGTAATAATAGGCTACAGTATGGAAGCAACAGGAATACAGGATTATATATATATAGCTATATTGGTTTTTAATCGTTTCTTTATGTACCCATTTTTCTTAAAATTTAATAGATTATGCGGCCCATTGAATTATTTTAAGTGACAATGCGGCCCACTGCAATAAACGGTTGGACATCCCTGCCCTTACCCATCAAGCTAATCGGTCGAAAAGCAATTCATCTTCTACATATTTACCGACGTTTCGCCGTCATTTTGCTTTTTTCGTTTAACATGACACCTTTCAAACACTTAAAACGAGTTTTTCACCTTGATTTAATCCAAATTATCATTTAATATATTGACAATTGAGCAAGTATATAAAATCTTTAAAGCAATTCTTTGCACTTGTTTATAAAATTTTAACTTCTTATGCTTACAATAAGCACGTTGTTGGGACACTTCTATTCTCGTTTCGCCACCTTTATATAAATAAAAAAGCAGCCAGGAAATTCCAAGATAGCCTCCTCTACCGAATGCTCTTAAAAGGCGACGATAGAAGGGGAGGATAGGATATTCATCTTTATCCCCGTGATTCGTAAATGGGAAAACCAAGGGGGTTAACACACGGACAATCGTCAGATCACCTCGCGCCCATTGTCGGGTTACAGGAGCTATTGCAGTGTGTTGTATATGATAGACACGTTCCGTCAATTTGGTAGAACCCATTAATTCGCTGGGTTCGGGCAATGTCCGTAAAGTGCCTTGCCCAAGGACACAACCTACTAGCTAACGACTAGTTTTGCACCTGCAACCTTTCGATTGAAAGGCGACGCACTTAACCGTTAGACCAACGGGCCGGAACGATATCTTTGGCGGTCCATTAACTGTTCACCAGACCTACATTTTCCCTCGGACATGACATGTGAGGGTGTAACTCTGGTTATTCAGGTTTGGTAAAGGAAAGGAAATGCAATATATACCTGGTTAATATATCAAGGGTTTTTTAATACTAAACGTTAATACCATCTTAGTTGCTTTGCGAGGAAATTTTCCGGTTTATTTCTCATCCATGCAGAAAAAATGTTCTTTACTGTAAACAAATATTGGGCTTTTATAAACACATTTCCACAATACATACTACCAGCAAATGATTCTGTGCATGCAAAACCTTCCCCGATTTTTATTCACGGGATCAAACATGACCGATAGTTGACCGTCAGATGGTGTGCAGAGTAAAACGCGTCGCCAAAAGTTGACACCGTTTTTTTGGTTATTGTGCGTCATAGGGCGGGTCTCATTTTAGCGAATAGTTATTTTAGTTTGGCTGACATCCACTTTAAACAATGTAGTGTTAATAAAGCAAGTTTCAGGCTAAGGGAATTTTCACTTATATTAAGTTGAGGTGTATTTATGTATTTAGTAATTGACGGATTACCACATTTCTTGCACAGAATTATAAAATACTTTTTTTACATAAAACTTGTTATAAAACTACTAAAGAAAACATGCCGAAATGCCCAAGCTGCAACAAACATGTATATTTTGGTAAGTACTCTAAAGTTTTATTTTTATTTGTATGCCGCTAATTTTAATTCTTTGCATATTTTGTCGGTCTTTTTTCCCATTATTTGCTGCCTTCGTTAATTATTTCATTGCCGTTTTTTTTATAAATTTTGGTACGAACCTTGTTTTCAAAAGGTCAGTTGCTTTGAGTGGTCGGCGAACTACCATAAAGTTGATTAAATATATTGTGCTAAAATGCTACAATTTTTGGCGACCCTATAGCTGGGCTTAAGTACCTTAAGGTGGAAAAGGGTCCTACATCAAGAAAAGGGATGGAAATCTTCGAAATTGCGATGATCTTGATGGTGTAGGTCAGGGATGTCCAACCTTTTATTGTATTGGGCCGCATTGTCACTAAAAGTAATTCAATGGGCCACAGAACCTATTAAATTTCAATAAAAATGGCAGGGTTCGAATTAATGGTTTTGAAATGATTTGCAAAATGTGCGGATAAGGAGCGCGCGAAAAACAATTTGGTTATGATAAATTGCCTTAAACGACCAGAAAGATATTTATTTAATAAAGCAGACAGTACCGTTATTTATTAGAACAGTAATAATAAATTGCAATAAACGTAATTTCAAAAGGGGTGTGTCGCATCTCGCCAATCATAAATAAAGGAATCGAGGTATATTAATGCATAATGGCGATTATTGCCTTGTGATAGCAATGCTTATTATACGCTAATAATGCAAAGTCAAGGTAAATAAATAATGTTACGTTAAAGGCAAACGATGTTATATTACGTGTTGAGGATTTATTATTAAAAGTGCGCGAAATCAGTACCGGTAATTTATATTTTCGCGATTTTGTTAAATTTTGTAATTCGCGAACTTTAGAAAACGGTTTGCGAAAGCGATTCGCGATCCCTTAATTCCAACCCTGAACCTGAATGGGTACATAAAAAAACATTTAAAAGCCAATAATTTCATCTTTAAAAAAGGAACAAATAACACACATATAGAAAGAAACAAAAACTTATTTCTGCAATACAAAGTCAATGAGATAAGTGTTTGTCGCCAGTCGGTTTCTTTCTGCAGTTTTGATGTTTACTGCGTCCCTAAAAGCTGACTGATACATTTGAATTAGGCCAAGATTTAAAGTTCAAAATAGTGGCACAGGGGCTGCGTCCTGACCAATGATCGATAAGAGCCGGTTGGTCCCAATTATTTTTTTTTACCGAGCCAATTTTCGAACCCATTATGAGCTCGTCACTAGGACCGTTTTTGTATAAGAGTCGGTATATGTATCGGTCGCGTTAACCATTTGGCCACACGACCGTACTTGGTTCCAATAGTTGCTTTATTGCGCGAGACTCTGTTTAAGGCGGGACACCGTGTGTTATACCCAGAGGACCTTGATATCGCCCCAGCAGTAAGGAGGACCTCGTGGGTATAGTCATCTATTGGGTGGCCATGATGGACCGGACAGCACGTTGAAATTAAACGCTCTCCCATTTTTTCAGGGTTAGAAAGCGTGTTACATGATGTTAGGAATTCTTTTTGTATGTCGAGAGAAAGTTATTTTCGAGTTGAGGGAGTGATTTTTATTTCTATGCCGTTAATTTCAATTCTTTGCATATTAATAGTGGCAAAGTTTCCGTTATTTCCTGCGATTCGGGGTTTATTTAATTGCATCATTTTTTAAACATTTTGCCGCGAACCTTGTTTCTAACCTTTAATTACTCTGGCGTACTACCTGTATATTGGTAAATCCTTTTTTTTTAATTTTAGTGTTTTATGTGTTAATTTTCCAGCTGAAAAGGTATTATCGCTCGGCAAAGATTGGCACCGTCCGTGCTTAAAATGTGAGAAATGCAAGAAAACGTTGTCACCTGGTTATCATGCTATGGTAAACCTAAAACGTATTATGGTTCATAATTATTATACACCATTCTACTAGACTTCACGCACGAGAATCTCTCTATGATATTTACTTTAAAATATGTAGTTTCCGATATTTTTATATTGAATATGGATAAGAAAGCTGTATACTATTTCATTATTTTATGCCCTTTCAGATTGCTGGGAATTGCTGGCACATATTTTTATTTAGCAAAATCTTTTAGTAGTTAATTGCTGGCACATATTTTTATATTGAATATGAATAAGAAAGCTGGATAAAATTTCATTATTTTATGCCCTTTCAGATTGTTAGGAATTGCTGGTACATATTTTTATAAAGCAAAATCTTATAGTAGTTAATTGCTGGCACATATTTTTATATAGCAAAATCTTATAGTAGTTGCGGATTAAGACCAGAACAGCAGCAGCAGCACTAGTAGTAAATAATATTATACCTGTTTTTATTTTTAGCACGACGGCAAGCCTTATTGCCACAATCCTTGCTATTCTGCCGAGTTTGGTCCATGAGGTAAGTTTTGTTTGAATATGAATTATTTATCATTCAATGCTGTACTAGGAACAGTAATTGATTTAGAAACTGGGCGCAGATTGTTTTATGAGTCAATGTTTAATTTAAAGCATTACTTTTCCAAAAAAAAAGTGATTTAAAATAACACATTTTCGTTCCAAATAATTAACCTTTAATCTTAAAATAATCTTCGCTAAAAGCTACCTCAATATAAAGAGAAAGGACTCTGGTACTAGTCCTTAAAATGAATCTGGTACTCGGTGTATAGTAAATAACAGTTCGCACATATGATGATTGTGACATGATTAAATTCAGAATTTGTAATAATAATATTAGACATTTAGTTGTACTATTGTTTTTGTTTATTTCAGGCCATGGATAAACTGAAATCCACATATGGTTTCGGCAGTGGATTATTTAAAAGCAATATATAAATTTTACAATATTTAACAATATATATATTTGAGTGAAATTATACATTCTTTTTGTTTGTTTTATTTTTCTTCATGTGTAACAGGTCCATTAGTGCTAAAAAGATGTAACATGACACTCGTAGCTGCCGTTGTAAATGCAGTATATTGTAATTATACTTCAATTTTTTGTCCATTTTTGATGTAAAAAGTTGGAATTTTCCTTACAACGATACCAAATTATAAATCAACCAAATCTACTATCTTAGTTTAATCCCCATATTCTGCTATCGTAATGTTTGCGGTGTACTTAGTATGTAGTATGGAAAATAAATCAAACCATGCATACAATACGTTTGTACTTTATTCTAGTACAACTAGTGTATTATCACCCCTTAGTATAATGCAGGTCTGCATGCTCGAAATATATGACTGCATAACACGTTACTAAATTTTAAGAAAAAACACTAAAACCGGCAAACAGAATTCTTATCGTAGAAAACTCGACAACCCATGGTGTGGAACATATGGACAACTGCTGACTGCTTTGGGAGGTTATGGAAAATTGTTTAGTCTGAAGTCTAACCTCGGACAAATTATCCCAGTAGTAGGCTTCAAGAATAGCACCTCAATAGAATGGTCCAACTTCATTTAATTACGGATCGAGATTCAACCGTGGTAAAATTGTGTACTAGCAGCGGAACTATTAAACATAAACAGTAACGAAAGCTTTTGTACTTCGTTACAGTATTGTTTTGCTCCAAATTGCCCCACGTCCACGTCATCAGCTGTGGGAAATGATGAGTCATCACTGGTGATTGTGCCGTTGCAAACGACTGAAAATCGCACGTCATACACAATGATCTGACTCGCATAGTTTAGTTTAGTTTATTCATTTTTTGCCCCAGTTTTTAAAAAATGGCAAACGAATATAATCACGATCCAGGAACAGGAAAAGACGGCAAAACAAACAGTCGTTAGAACACGTCAGTAAAAAAGGATATAAATTAATGAATATAGCGGACGCGATTTAGAGCCCTGAAGAAGAGTGTGCGGTAAAGCGCATATATGTCTCATCCGGTTCGCACAATAGACGGAAACAGCGGAAACAACGAAATCCGTCGAATCCGTTAAATACATTAACCAAAGCCCAAGTCCACATAGACGCTCGCAATTTGGAGCAAAATTGGTGTAAATATGATTGCACTTTGTGAATTAGAATTCATATTTACAACTGTTGAAGAAATACACCATACTCGCATGCCGTAAAACATTATTGGAACAGCTTCAGCAAACCTATCACGGAAATCCGTTGATTTTGGTACTACCACAGCAAGCAACCTAAGTGTGTAAAAGTTATAAGCGTTATGGTCATTTACGGGGTTCTAAACCTAAAATTCCTAATGTTACATTTTTTATTGAACCGCTGCTTCTTTGCAGCGATTTAAAGAAGGCCGTGGAAATATTTTTGGTGGGAGGCCTATTATGTGTTGAGCTGCGAGCGCATGCGAAACACCTAGAAATTGTTTAATGTTTCCTGTTTTGATGTTTATTCTTTTGCTGATTTGCCGTGCTTTATCTTTGTGGATATTGGTTAAATTTCCTAAATTACACACATGATGTTTTTTAAAATGGTAGCAATCACTAAAGCTCGATAATTGTCAACACAGGTTTGACACGTAGAACAAGGGTTTGCACAAGTTGAATTCAACAATATGGTTAATCGACACAATACACACTAATTAATTCAATTGTAAGTATTTTTTTGATATCGAGGTTTTTATCGGCAAAAATCGTATTTGTTACTATTTGAACGCTCATAAAAATACTATGCACAGCGGAAACCAATAGGCCATATATATAATATGGATGAACAATAGATACAGCGAAGGATATGAGATATTTCCATTTCTGGCCGGAAATATTATTCAAACAACCGATCGAGTATATATGTTCGCACTTCTCATGCGCAGTTTATGCTTTAGCTAAATCACTTATTATATAAAAATAGAAATAGAAAATAATATTTAATTTGTTTGACTGTTACAAGAAATACATAAATGGATATTATAAGCACATTTTTTTTAATTTAAATAACAATAAATATTTAATTTGGGGTTGACGTTAATTTCTTTAGTTTATTTTTTTTTCTTAATTTTTTTTTTATGTTAAATTATAAAAAAAATTGTTTAAAACGGTTTTTATTTTTATAGATATTCCGGTTTACTGTAAATAATTTACAAATCCTATAATATTTACAAAACACTGTCTAACATATAAAAGGAAATTAAGTGCTATTATGTGTGTTCAACAATTATATCTAGGTATATTTTTTTGTATTATCAATAATAATGTTTTGTGAGTGTATAAACGCTATTTTTACCAACATTTTAGACGCATTTTTAAGAAATTCCCTGATAAAATAATGCCTCTGCGATGAGATAATAGCGGTACGCGTTTATCGTTATCGTCGCTAAGTAGACTGCTTGTACTACCCGCCAAAAGTGTATAGTCTCGTTCAAAGGTAATAACTTGTCTTTTTATAGAAAAGTTTTATAATGATCGGTGTAATATCAATAATTCGGGGAACACTAAAAGAAGGGAAAGGGGGAAAACTGCTCGCCTATGGAAATTAATTTTAACCCTTCCCAAAACACTAATCTTAACCCCATAACTAACTCTAAACCCAAGTTTAAAACTAACCCTAATGCTTTAATGTTAATTTTAGTGTACAGTTTTTCGCCTTCCCTCTTAGTTTTCCTAATAATTCTGTTTTCTTCTTCGTTACTTAATTGTAAGGTCGTGCGGCCGAATGGTTACCGTGACTGATACACATACCGACTTAAATATAAAAAGGCCTTAGCAACGAACGCGTTATGGGTTCAAAACTAAGCCCGGTAAAAAATATTGCACGAGCTCTTTAAAGCAAAACGTCGAAAATGAACAAACATGCTTTCTTTTAGATGAGGGTCAAAGGAATCGATTTAAATCACTGTTTTTTCAAATGATGCGCCGCAGGGGTTAGCTAGCTGCGCCACACTTGCATTTCGTAATTGGTCTTGGGTACGCCACGAGGTCAAAAAATTGAGAACCACTAATTTAAATAAACCTGCTTTAATATAACCACTGGTGCTTATTAAGTGGTTGGGACTTAGATCTGGTTACATAAATTCTGTGCTTAGAACAAAAGAAATTGCTTTTAAAGATATCAGATTTTGTCTACGTTTCCATTATCTTTCTTGTATTCGTGCAGTTTAGAATAATCCCAGTGTTAAAATAGAGCGATCAATCAAGTTAATAATGATCCGTAGATTTCGTGTTTTTGTAAGTCGCAACAACGAGGTAATAGGGCGTGTTTGTGACGTGTATATTCGCGCCGCGCCTCTTACGTAATCGCGTTTCCACGTACCCCCACCACCTGCTTATAAACGGCGGGTGTTCGCTGAGTCTGTAGTCAGATAAATCCATGATCGCAAAATGGTTTTTATGTAGATATTTAAAGTTGTCGGGTAGATATGGAGTTGTAGCTTTGTAATTTAAGTGTCAATTTAATGTGAATCGAAAGCCTAATGTATGAAGTATGCCTACCCAATTTTTAGTTGAAGCATTCGTGTTTTGTAATAAGGAATACTTTCTGTTAAATAAACATGTAATATTATTAGTATGAACAAATAAGTATAAAAAACGACACCCGTTTAAATAATTACTATAAAGAATAGAATAAAAGAGAAAGTCAAACCTAGTTAGTATTGCGTATTGCAGTTCATTAAAAAGCTAATTAACTAAATTAAATTTACAATAAACTACCAAAGAAAATATACATACAAAGACGCTTATTATTAAAAATGTTAAGCAGTTTATATATAGTGTATAGTATAAAGGCCTATACAGGTTAATCGGTGATTACAATCTTCTATTTTAGGTGCTGTTCGCGAGCTTTTTAAAATGCTAAAAGTCATATTTTTATTATTGCCGTTGTTTCTTGCAATTTCTTCAACTTTGTCCTGCCAAGGTAAGATTTATGTGTATTATTCTAATAGTTTATTCGCATATCGATATAAGTTTGTAAAATTAGAATCATTGCTTTTTGGTCAAACATATGCGAAAACAACGATAAATTAGAATTGGAAAACATTACTTCGATTTATACAATATCATGACGATTTTAGATCAAAATATAACGCTGTAGTAAATAATGCAAGAAAAAAAGTAAAAAAAAATATTTGCACATTGGCATATTTTTTTTAATAATTTGCGGGAGGTCCCAACCATTCTTTTGGGTCCTCTGCTACTCTAGGTAGCTATGTCCCGAGGGAGGCATTTGGTTGGCGAGGGCAACACTAAAATGGGGGAAACAGGAAAGGAGGAAACTGCTCACTAAAATTATAAACACTAACTTTAACTTGGCCTTAAACACTAATTTCTACCCCAGAACTAACACTAACTCAACCTCATGTTTAAAACTAACTCTAATGTCCTAATCTTTATTTTGGTGGGCAGTTTTCCTCCTTTCCGCTTTCCCGCTTTCTCTCCTTTTAGTTTTCTCCGGTTGGCGATGCTTACGACACTATAACAAGAAGTAATACCACGCATTGCTATAGCCCCGTCCACCCGATAAAGAACATGATGTGTTAAATATCCCACCCATAATGATTAACATAGGATTTTCTTGGCTTTCTCCTATATATGCTTGGACAAAAGACCACCATTTGTACATCTTTCTACAGATACTTCGTCTTTACTCGCGAAATGTAGGACTTTAAAGACAGGAGACCTCATTCAAGACGATATAGGATGTGGACTTGAGGAACACTGCTGCTGGTTTAATGATACCTGTTTATTAAACCCGGATGGTGAGTTTCTTTGTTGGTCCATAGCAAAGCAACTAAAGGAAGAAATAGCAGACAATTATCTAATGGTAACAAGTTACGCCTATAGCTGGCTGTGCTTTTCGGTGTTATGATGTAAGTCGCTTTACTCGTACAGTTATCGATAAAGTCCATATACTGGGTGAGAATATATGCATATTTTTTAAATACTATGTATATGTATGGACATCATTAAACAATCGGATATGACTAATACCAAGTTTAACTTTTTTTGTTTTATTGGTTAAAAACCCAGTTACGCCGAATAAAAATACTTCGGTTGGTTCTTTTTATCTTCCGTCTGTTATTAATAAACTTCGTTAACCGTTCGGCCCACCACTATTATTTGTATTTTATTTGTAGTTTATATTATTTGTAGTCCCTTTTTGTTGAAGGCAAAATAAAAAGCATATCCGACATTTAAAGGGGAACTGAAGTCAATTTTAAGAATATCTTAATAAATGGAAAAAACTACGCTGATTTCAAAAATCAAATCAGTTTCTTCCAATATTTTTTTGTTAAAGAGTTATGAGCAAAAATGCATTTCATTTTATGTTAGGGGATTTCCCGTATTACGTCATTGACGTTGTTGAGATTTCGTGCCTATATGCATTGTATACAATCATGTGCCAGTTTAGAGGTGAATTAGTAACAGAAGCGCCTGCAGGAGCGTTGTATTTTTGTTTTTTTATGGAGACTTAGCATAACACTTGTCATATAGCCTAACTGAACCAATGTACGCGCGTGACAGCTTACCTAAAGCGCGCTCATTCAGGCCTGCACGATCCTGGACCTAAGCTGAATGCTGAGGTATACAGGTCTCGTATTTGAATGACTTTAGAATAATAAGTCTTAGCAATTTATATCATAAATCATAGAAGTGAAGACAGAACAAGAAAACTAGAACAGGAGGCAGTAAACTGTAACTGCCAGCAATTTATAGAAATAAACCAGCCATCAATCAAAGATCAGACTATGCGGTGGGAACAGCCTATTTCTTTCATGATTGTTGCTTTTCAATATATAGCTATAATCTGCAATATAGACTAGCAATGTTATTATCAACCCCTAGGCTACAAACTGAGAAGTGTGAGGGATTTGGTATACATATGCATAGAAGTTGTAACTAATTTCTTTTGTTTTCTTCATTTCTAGAGTAAATTTAAGTTAATGTTGTAACACTAAAATGGATGACAGTTTTCAGCATTCTGGCATGGATGAAAGAAATTTTATTGTACACAATAAAATAACACAAATTTAGTCATATGCGTTTAAACCAAGGAAAACGTCTGAAAGTATCTTTGAAAATGCAAGCCCTATAGAAGAAAATGTTTATTTAGAAACATTACCTATTGACATGACTTGGTGCCGTTGCAAAAACTGTATTCTTATGGACACACCGCAAGAATTGGGTTTAGCGGCCACGTCAAATTATACAGAATTTTAATAGTTTATTTCTTTTTTTTAGACGTGTTCTAACGACTGTCGTTTTGCCGTTTTTTCCCGTTTTCCAAATTTTTACCGATAGTCCCGCTTCGTGTTTTCATCGTGGAAGCAAAAAAATAAACCTTTAAACTAAACTAATGTTTATGCTGCATGAATGTACATGCATTTGTACACAAAATAACACCACACTGGACTTGCACTACTAAAAGCCCTTATTTTTCAATTATCTACTTGGATAAAGAAGTTCTTGAAGTTGCACTTGATGTACTGGGTTGATCACTATGTTTAAAATCATAATCAGAAAAATTAAAAACTGTTGGAACTGTATTTTTCACCAAGTGGTTTGTTTTCATCATCTTGGCCACTCTATTGGAGTCAAATACAATTTTACTATGATAATCCTTGTCACAAATATGTGCACTACACACTGGTGGTTCTTTTTCCAGGTAGTTTAGAACGCTTGCATTGTTGTATCCATTGCTTCATCTGTTTTTTGTCGTTGTGAGGAAATCGATGGAAGAGCACAGGTGGATTGGAATTTCGTGTGCTGTAATAGGAATTTGTACATCCCGGAGCAAAACAATATGCTCTAATCACTCTTCCTTCCTTCTCAGTGGCTTAACTTTAGGCATTTTACAATATCTAATAAAAAGAACTAAATTGGAAAAGTGGTATATTCTTATTAACTTATTTGGGTAGTTAAGTACAGATCTATTATATATATTCTTCACTTACTTATCTGAGTGCTTGCTGGGTACTTATTGTCATACTACACATTGGCTACTCAACTGTGGATTAACTGGTTTATGCAATAAGTGGTATTCTCAACCAGTAGGCTAATGCTCAGTTTCAATAACAGCAGACATTAAATGCACCACATACGCAACAGCAAAACATTATACAAACAGCCAATGTAAACTATGAAAGAAATAGGCTTTTCCCACCGCATAGTCTAATCTTTGATTGATGGCTGGTTTATTTCTATAAATTGCTGGCAGTTACAGTTTAATGCATTCTGTTATAGTTTTCTTGTTCTGTCTTCACTTTTATGATTTATGATATAAATTGCTAAGACTTATTATTCTAAAGTCATTTAAATAGGAGACCTGTATACCTCAGCATTCAGCTTAGGTCCAGGACCGTGCAGGCCTTAATGACCGCGCTTAAAGTAAGCTATCACCATGTACATTGGTTCAGTAAGGCTATATGACAAGTGTTATGCTAAGTCTCCATAAAAAAACGAAAATACAACGCTCCTGCAGGCGCTTCTGTTACTAATTCACCTCTAAACTGGCACATGATTGTATACAATGCATATAGGCACGAAATCTCAACACACGTCAATGACGTAATACGGGAAATCCCCTAACATAAAATGAAATGCATTTTTGCTCATAACTCTTTAACAAAAAAATATTGGAAGAAACTGATTTGATTTTTGAAATCAGCGTAGTTTTTTCCATTTATTAAGATATTCTTAAAATTGACTTCAGTTCCCCTTTAAGTGATTTAATCGTTTCTGTATTCGGCAACACGCCATATAAAACGCACGTCTATACGCTTGAGATACAAATAAAGACGAATTATCCGTCAAATAACTAATTCGTACTAACCTTGTCTTTCAGCACCGATCGCCACTACCAGCGAAATAAACACTGAAAATCTTGGGCGGCGATTTTTCAAGTCTCTTCAAACAAATTCTGCTGTGGAAGAACGGCTCTTTCCGTTCGGTAAGTATATCCATATATAGTGTTTAGGAGGCTTTCAACGTATTATACTCCCTATCTGTCCAATGCAAACTGACCTCACAAAAACGACTGTCACTTAAAATCCTGACATATAGGAAGTCTTAGATTTTTACAATTTAAAATTAGTTACGCCAAACTTTTTCCAAGAGTAGCTTATTCAATGCCCATGTGCTTGAGATGTGTCCGTAAACCTGATGTGTATATGTTATCTTAAAATATGAATGATATCCAGGTGGTGACCTTGGTACCATCTCTACCACCGGGATCCAATCCATCGTTCCTCTACACTTGACACCGCCTGCCGGTGGGGCAATCCCCGGACTTGAGAACTGTCAATCGTTTCCACACAACTGCCAAATCGTCTACACGTCTTTGATGGACATGTTGCCTTCTATTAGGATCCCATATTGTCAGAGGTGAGATTTTCATGACCACTTAAGTGTGTTTCATTTTTGTCAATTACCGAATCGGGTATTTTATGTCATAATTTCTTACTGTCTGTATCTAGTGGAATAATAGCTTTTAAAACCGAAATCGGTAGCATGCACAACGTTATGATCACACTGTAAAATCTCCGGTAACCAGCCCGTGGGCGTAATGTAGGCCTAATCTTACGATTCCTGTGTTACAACATCTTAGTTGTCATGTCAGTTTAAATAAACATGATTGATTATCTTGCATGTATATTGGTTTAACGGTCCTTACCGCAGTTAGCAGGCGTTGCCTCGATTTAATTACGTCGTTAAATGTCTGTCCTAAGAATAAATGTGCTGATGATAAGATTTGCTTGCAGTACTTGCCGGCTCAAGGTAATCTGACTACTGCATGTTTTACCACTCACGGGGAATAACTATCCTATTATATTATTCACCGATTAGTCTGGTGGTTTAGTGCGTCGCAATTCAGCCGAATGGTTGCAGATTCGAATTTTGTCGCTAGCTAGTCGGCTGTGTCCTTGGGCAATAAAAACCCTTTTACGACATTGCCTGAACACAGCGGATTAATGGGTTTAAATAAATTTAAGAAATGTGTAAATCATACACAATACACTACAATGGCTTAGTTAACCAGACGGTGGGCGCGATGCGATCTGACGTTTACCCGTGTATTACCTCCCTTGGTTTTCCCATTCACGGGGATAAACATAAATAACCTATCCTAAACAATTTAATTCATGCAATTTCTGAACCATGTCAATTTATAAACCTTTCCCAGGTTACCATGCTCAAGAGGAAACCCAAACCTTGACAGCAACGCTGAACAGTGTCTTGCATCGCCGGGTTGCGTGTACGACTTTGAACTTGCTCGCTATCGCTCCACTTTAAACCAAGCAGTGCTTCCTAATGTTCCAGTGTGCCATTTAGTTGTGCGGAGTAAAACTTTTCAAACCAAAGCGTCAGAATTTGTGCAAAGGGTAAGCATTGTTGGTATACTTATACCTGTTAGATATAATATTCCTGTTTATCCCCGTGAAATGGAAAACCAAGGGGGTAAACACACGGGCAATCGTCAGATTACCGGAGCTATTGCAGTGTGTTGTATATGATTCACACGTTCCTTATTTGGTAGAACCCATTAACTTGCTTGGTCCAGGCAAAGTTAAGTGCCTTTTACAAGGACTTAACCGACTAGCCAGCGACTAGTTTCGAACCAGAAATCTTTGGGTTGAAAGTGTCACATTAAATAACCAGACTAACCCGTAAGATTAAGAAATGAAGGCCATAAAGAAAGGGATAAAACTGGGTTGTTATCATTCCATACTTCGATTCCCAGGGAGGAACTTGGAATCCTCTTCTAACCAAATGCTTGATTGACGAACACCGGAATGATATACTTGGCAACTCGGCCGGCTGTAAAATGATTCGAATGCTCGAATATTTTGACCACGAACCAAAACGTGCCGGATGGAAAGGTAAAACGCAGTTCTGTTATTTTCTGTCAATTAAACAGATATTGTCTGGCAGAATTGCCTGGTAGGTTTGTGTGTGGCCTTTCAACCAAATTTTATGGAATCGAAACCGGCCGATAGCTATAAGTTAGTTAGTTGTGTCCTTGGACAAACCTAGTGGAATACTGCATTCTACTATAACTGAAGAAATATCTTAACTATATATAACACACACCAATAGCTTCAGGAGCCCGACCATTGGCGTTAAGAACGCAGATTCTATTATTGTAAACATATACCACTCGGCTAAGTCAACGATGGAAAACTAGTGCGCTCCCAGTCGGATGTGTCATTGTGCAAAGCTCTTAGCCGAAATCGCTTGAACCCAATGGATTAAATAGTTAAACTAAAACAATAGAATAGACTGACTACATTACAGGGCATGTGTATTGTACATAAACCCTGTCTGAGAATATGTATTAGAACTTGTTTGGTTAAGACCTTAGAGACAAGACTAACATCCAAGCTAGACCAACTTAAGATTGAAAGGGTGTAATCAACCTTGTTTGTACTACAGGTATCTCCAGCTTCGAATGCTACTTGATAGACGGCTGCTGGCAGGAAGACAAAGGTTGCTTATATCCTGTGGAAGAAAATAACATCTCTGTTCGATCCAGCAATGAAGAATTTCCAAAACCGGATTCGAAATTCGATTTTGGGTATCCTGAGTGTCTACCTTTCGACTCTAGCACCGATGCTTCGTTTCTGGACAGCTACCACCGATGCCTTGCAAGTGGTTGCGCTACCAGTGTGCTTGGGTCCACAGTTACAAAGCATCTTTACGGCGCAGGAAACGCTAACCTGCCGACCGCAATATTGAAGTATCGGTATTACGCCAAACTCAACACCGGCGAAGTAAGGCCGGATAACTGGAGACAAATCGTTGATGAAATTCTGGCGACGCGGCACAGCTCGAGTAACGATGCAATTGCTCTATATCAAGCGCTGACAAAGTTGAGCCAAACAAGCTCATCAATTGCTCAACCCACTAACCCAAATCCGTTGCTACCATTTTCCCTTAACACAAATGCATCAAGTAGTCTGAAGTCGTCAATAAGCAACGGACTTGCCATGCGCTCAAATCAAGATTACGTCACAAATCTAAATCTTATGCAATCCCTAGTAAACCGACCAATACCTACCAACCCTATATTTTCGGATATAAAGTCAATCTTGTCAGGTTCCCGTACTGTTTGTCCGTATGAAGAGTTTCGCATTAACAATCTTCCGCCACTTTCTGGAAACTTCGAAGGGTGTTGCGAGAAACCGCTCTGCTACACTCCTAAGTTCGCACTGTATACACAGAGGTCTGGAGTTTCGTTCTATCAAGGGGAGTGGGGCGCCTGGTCCACATGCAGTAAGTCCTGCCTCGGTGGAATGCAGACACGAACCAGGCCTTGCATCGGTGCGAACTGCGTCAAGACGCCGGACGAAAATAGACGCTGTAACGAACACCAGTGCCCGACGTGGATGGCGTGGGCGGATTTCTCCACCTGCAGTACGACCTGTGGAGGGGGCGTGCGAGTGCGCTCGAGGTCGTGCAGTGTACCCGGGGAGTGTTTGGGACCTGCAAAACAGACTGAAGCTTGTAAAATGGGCGCTTGCCCGACTATGAGCGCATGGAGCAGATGGACACCTTGTAGCACATCCTGCGGCGTCGGCACAAGAACAAGAAACAGGACTTGCCTTTCTGGTGGCGCTTACGGCTGCTCTGACAATATAAACGAAGTCGCAGAATGCACTTTATATTGCGGTACAGTGCAATATAGAGAAAGCAGTTGTGACCCTAATTCCTGTGTAGTTTCCCGTACCCCGGTTTGTTTAGGTCGGAACGGCGAGCCGGGTTACTGTAGACAAGATTTAATGCGACCGGTAACTGTACGCTGTTATCAGCATAATTGCTATTGCTATTATTTTCCGCGAAATTACCCATGCAATATCGGTCTACGCCTCGGGTTTTAGCGTTTATAAACCAATTTTGTGTGATCAAGTGTGAGATGTGTTTATTTGCCTTGCTTTAAAAGTAAAGTTAGACGGGGTATAAGAGAGACTAAGGGTAAATATTCTCTTCAAGGATAAAAAAGAACAATTAAACGGAATTGTAAAAAGTTTTGAGACAATCAATCGAAACTATTAGACAATGTATTACAACCAAACGCAGTCAATTAGTCCCTAGTTTAAATAAATTATATTCGGTTCCGCCCCAACAGTTTGCAAACTACACATTGTTGTGAATTCTAGTATAATACTGGCCGTTTTTTTGCACAATATTAATATTCAGATTGATTAGCACATTTTATTATTTTTTGGAACAGGCTTGTATATCGGACATTTTAAACAGCATACATATCCGATAATTGGAACAGAAAGTTTATTCGTGCCAAGCCGTAAATTATAAAATCTCGTTCTAATCCCTAAGACCTCGTTTCAACTCGTTTCTTTTTATTCTTGCCGCAAGTTTATCATTATTATGTTATTCGATATATACCAACGGTTTCAGTCAGCCATTAAAAAAGCTAAGTAAGGCACAAGCTTTTTTACTAAATCACTGATACGGAATGAAAAAAAAACACATAACTACCCAGACGTGTTTCACTACACAATGGGTTCAGAGTGAACGCTTTGTCTTGATTAAAATATAGTCCTAATAATCTGATCAACAAAATACGAAATCTAGCAAGTTGTAAAATATTTGTTATATGCTGTAGATATGGGATTGTTTTCACAAAAAGTTACTATATTTATGCCATGCAAACTAAGTTTGTGAAAATAACGGGTCGCAAGCTAGTCGGCTGTGCTCTTTAAAAAGTAAATTTTAGGGAAATTATTGCCTCCAACCCAGTGGATTAATGGGTTCTAATCACAATATACGGTAATAGCATTGGTAACCCAACATTTTGTATTATCATTTTTACAGGAATAAGTTTCTTATAATCCATGTTTTTTATGAAATCTTTATGAATCTGCATTCTGTAGAGAGACTTTCAAAAATAAAGGCGATTCAATTTTATTTAAAGTTAACGAAAATAACTTTGATCAAACTTCAAAAAAGATTTCATGCACGCTTTGGAACGGACTCAGATGTATTACAACGTCATCAAGTTATAAGCAATGTTTATGCCTGCGACCATTTTAATTTTTTTCAATGTAGGTCCTGTTTAAAAACAGCACAAAGGTAACGAACTATGTAAAGCGTCGTAATGTGCACAGTGACACTTCTATCTAGCCATGTTTCAAACTAAAAGTTCCTTCGCAATGTCCATTTTACATGCGCTTTGTATACGAGTCGGTGGCTTTAACCATTTGATCACGTGCACCTCAGGTTAATGGCTTGCATATAATGTCCATCGTAGTTGCGTCTACACCACCATACAACAGTGGATAAATAGAATCTTCTAGTTGAAAAGATCGCTGAAAGCCATACGAAATACGCAGCCGTGCTGAGTGGGAAAATGGTAGCAATAACAGTGCTCGTCGTAACATTTTAGATGCTTCGTGGTCATTAGGTCCGGACGGCAAAAGCCAGGACTTCCGTCCGATTTTTTGCAAACGAACGTCCGAGTAACGTAACACGTCGTAGTATTACAGTTAGTGTCTGTGTACGATATTGAACCGCAGTAGTCGTTGCAGAAGGTAACATCTAAATTTTGGCTCCGGCAGCCGTACGCTCCCCCCGACAGGCAAGTTCTGTTTCGAGTTTTCAATCCGACCCCGCAGTTAACATTGCAGCTGGACCAAGCTGACCATTCATTGAACGTCGGACAAACTCCTATCCGGCATGGTTGTGTGTCTCTGTTATTTCCAGTGCAATTTCCAATTCCCGCGCAAAATCGTATCCTCTGGCTTAAACCTCCGCCACAGGTTCTGCTGCACGGTCCAAAGTTACTCCAGGCCAACCAATACGGACATGGAACTGAATTACAGCTCCTGTTTTCTGTGGGCACGTCTCCGCAGCCCTTCCCGACACAATGTCGCTTTCTTTCCTGAGTTCCGCCGCCGCATGAATGCGTACACGCACTCCATTGCGACCACTGGTCCAAATAGCTCCATACGCCAGAATGAATAGGCAACATTAGTGAAATGCGAGGTGTATAACATAACTCGTGATCACAGCAACCTTGAAAGCTGCCGTTTAAAGGCGGCAAGTTTGGCCAAACTATATTTTTATATTGGCACGGTTGGGCGTTCACTTTCAAGTCTCTCTCAAATAGTGGGTTATCAATAAGACCTAGGCGTTGCAAAAGCCCGTTACTTCCTATACTTGCAATATTGCTGAGCGTAAAACTTGGAAGTCTGCTTCCGACAAAACCAAAGTTGACTCTTGTAGCAGTTGTTCTGTTTCCCATTGACGATCCCAAATCCATTCGAAAAGGGATCACGCCATAAGATCCTCCATTAAAAGTAGACCCAGACACAATACTTGAAAGTGACTGAAAATTGCTGAAAAGCTGCGACGTATTTCCACTTTCGGCTTTCATCTTATCAGCAACTGCTTTCCAGTTATCCGCCCGCACTTGCCCGAGCTGTACCATAATCCAAAACTGGTACTGCAAGTAAACCGGCAAACTTTTTGTCATCGCCGTGTACAGTTGACTTAGAACGTCACTATGCTTAACAGAAGTAGAACAGCCTGCCTTTAGGCACTTGTGATAACTTGAAAGGTATTCTTCACTCGTTACGTTTTCGTTAAAATCCATGCATTTCGGTTGCCCGTAAAAGCCTAGACTCGGTAAATCCGAAAACAAGTTAAATAAACTTGAGTTTGAGACCATAGAACCGACCCGGACAGGATATACACATCGGCCGTCGGATTTGTAACAAGCACCGATCAAATTGCATTCTTCAGAAGTAATACCTGGACAATAGTTTAGATAAAAAAATGCATAAGAAATTGTTACCGCAGTAGTTTTTACCAGGTCAGTGAAACAAATAGGAGACAAAGAGAAAGCCGACTGAAAAGTTTTTTAACGAAGTTTAGAATCTATGTTGTGCTCGTCATTTGGAATGCTTTTGTCGGTTTATGTATCGTTCGCATTAACCATTTGGCCACACGACCATACTCGTCTAGAAAGGTTAGGATCGAAACCCGCCAACTACTTTATCTATACGCTTTAACCGCTTTATCTACGCCAAACAATATGCTTTCTGTGAGAAACGAACCAACTCACCAAGCCAGCCAGCAAGTTTCGGGGAATCCCCATAATATTCCAGTATGTCCACCATATGACAGCCTGGAAGGTCTCCAAATATTTCATTCTTGTATTCGTCCAACAGACACTGCTCGACCAAGGGGTTCCAGGAGCCATACTGTAATTAATCGACCGATTAGCTTGGTGGCTTAGTGCGTCCCCTTTCAACCAGAGGGTTGTAGGTACGAAACTGGTCGCTTGCTAGTCGGTTGTGTCCTTGGGTAAAGAACTTAAACGGACATTGCCTAACCCAAGGAATTGATGGGTTCTACCAAATTGAAAGAAATAGCTTCGTTAACCCGACGGTGGGCGCGAGGTAATCAGACGATTGTCTTTGTTCTTGCGTTTTCTCTTAAATAAGAAAAACATGAATATCCCATACCAGAACACTGTTTTATGAGCAATTTTTATTTGTTTCTGCGATGACATTAGATATCATTTATGCAAAACTATAAATATGTCGGGTCGTAACTATTGTTTCTTTCATGATTATGAAAGTAGATAGAATAGGATATTCATGTTTATCTCCGCTGTTAGGACAACAAAGGGGCGTTATTGTAGACAAGGTGTTCTGGCAATTGCCCGTGTGATAACGCTCCTGAACATTTGTATTCCATTTGATAAAACGTAGTTATCTTAAAAACGTATAATTAAGAACTTCCTTTAAAAACTGTAATATACATTGCTATGGTATCTATTTAATTAATGTTAAGTATCTATTTAATTTTAATGCTATGGTATCTATTTTGTTCACAGCACGTATCTTACCGCTTGCACAAATTCGTTTGTACGCTTCAAAAAAGCTTCATTTCGAATCGCTTTGTAACAGACTGGCACGTTGGGTAAAACTGCTTGATTTAAGACCGCACGATAGCGGAAGAGACTGTAGTCGAACTGGCAACCTGGCGTGGTGACACAGCCGATGTAGTTTCCATTCAGGGAAGGGTCTGTCACAGAACATGCCACTCTACAAACAAAACACATAGTAAATAACAATATTTTGTTATTGTTTTTACTAAGTTTTCAACTGTTTTTTACTAAGTTGTTTTTTTACTAAGACTAAGTTTTTAAACCACTATGGGCTAGTAACAATCTCGTCTTTTTAGGAATTAATTCTTTTTTTTGCATCGGCCACGCTAACCATTTAATCAAACAACCATTCCAAAATAAAAATGTATTATTCTAGCTCAGTATTGAGAAAATAACGACATTAGGTTATCAAGCCAAATATCGCTTACTGTAGGTAAGAGGTAATCTGATTCATGGTATGAACCCCCATGTACCCTTTTAACCGGGAGATGAACATGATGACTATATTACAAAATCTTATCTACCTTTGACAGTAAGGTATGTTTACTCTTGGTACCAGACTGAGAGGCCTGAAGACGCAGTTATTCGGATATCTTACACAGTACGTTCCAGATGTAGTTGTCCCTGTATAGAACAATATATTGTGCTTACAAATACCATTAACATATACTATAGGTCTCAGTTTGATAATTTTAGTAATAACTGTCTTAATCCAAAGACGCGGTTATTGTCGTTTGTCTAATTTAATCTAAGGCGCAATCAGAAAAGATCACAACTTTGTAACTACAACCAAATTTTACTGACCGCCTTCTGTGCTAATCAAAATACAATGAATGTCCCATAATAAACTTAAAAGTGAAAAAACAATAAACTTGTGCATTGTTACGTAATATAGCTACTCCGGTTAAATCGAAAACAATATTAAAAAGTAGGTCGTAAACAGGTTGCGGAATTCAAAAATATACATAGCAAAAGTTAACATCAAGTTCGTGTCAATAACACACTGTTGAAATAGCAAGTGTAACCGGGAACTGTTTTAAAAGTATGGATAAAACAAACAAAATACTGGTCAGTCGGCTTACTTGCTTCGGATGAACTTTGGTTATCTTGGACATCGCTTTCAGGTCTCCTGTTTACGTTGTCTGCTAGACTAAGGTTCAGCAGTACCTCGGCATTTCGTATGTCGATGACCGGCGCATCTTCCAGAAAGTTCTCTAAAAGATAACACTAGGTGAAGCTTTCACTTAATTGACCGGATTAAACTCAATGAATATACTTATATTAGGATAGGATAAGATATTTATGTTTATCCCGGTAAATGGGGAAATCAAAGGGGTTATTACACGTCAGATCACCTCTTACCGTTGAGTTACGTTGGCTATTGCAGTGTGCTGTGTATGATAAAGGACATTACTTCAATTTGAAGTAACCCATATTTAGTGGGTTCGAGCAATGTCCGTTCACTGCCGTGCCAAAGGACATAAATGACTAGCTAGCGACCAGTTTCAAATCTGCAACCCTTCGGTGGAAGGATGTGCAAGGATGGCATTCACAGCCAGGTTAGAAGGACTGTCTTATTGTATGCCGATGGTAGACTGAATTATTGTGTATATTTTACTGGGTTTGGTAATATACTTTAACATTTACAAGAATAACAGTTCTTACTTTGAACGTTGTGTCCATGGTCACATCAACACCCGGCCAGATTTTTTTTATTTAAAAAAATGAAAAGACAGACATAAACAGCCAACGACCCGTGAAGGTAGTTTGCCCGGCTCTCATACTCTATCATAACAAACCCTATACTTAAAATAGTGAATACTATTTATGTAATAATCCGGCGACCAATAACTTCATTTTCCCACATCTGGCACGCCGACTGTCCAGCCGTGGTCTAAGAGATAGTTGCCTTTTAACCACGAGAACTGTTCGTAAACTGACATAAAAAAGAAAAATACCTCGCGTCGCGTTTTAAATAAAAACATACCTGGTCGTTTTAAAATACAAACCCCCCTTCTTCTGCAGCAATGCTTCGCTCGGTTACAGCTCCGTCGATCTTTTATCACTTCTCCGGAGCAGAGGTCGCGGCACGGTAGAATGTCCTCTAAAATATATGATTTATAGTCTATAAATCCCAACCTGGGGGTCGCAAAGTATGTTTAAGGGGGAGGGGGGCGAAGCTGTTGCTAATGTAAGAACAAAGGTAAATGTCAGTAGAACTGGGTACCGCCGACACGCTAGTATCCTGTGTATAATTTTCATTAAAAAAATTTAAGGGGGTCCCCAAGACAAAAAGGCTGGGAACCACTGATTTATATAAATGGCTTAAGTATACTATATTTCGTTCTGCAGCCAAGGAACACCCCATTCCAAGCACCGTCAACGTATCAACACCTTTAAGTCGGCGGTTGCTGGAACATAACAACATATAACCCTGTGCAGCAGGAGGCCGTGTTTTTAAAACTATTTTGTAGTGGATATGATATATTTTCTAGTTTTTCGCCTTTCGCAAAAATGTGATGCTAATAAATCTGTAGAAAGTAGTTCTACATTTTGCGTGGACTTTAACTTTTGAATATATTCTTTGGTAGATGATTCGGACAAGTCTACTGTTTATCTTTCGTTTTCTCGATACGGTGAGAATTAAATAGAGATAAGTAGGCGTAAGTGGCGGATAAACGACGCACGTCACATATGAAACTACGTAATACGGTAAAGGCCACAGTCGGCCGCCAAACCTAATTTGTAAATAGCTTACCCGCCGAACGTCCTCGGTCACAAAAGCCGGTCAACGCTAGCCTAGATTGCTTTAAACAGCAGTCACTAGTGCTTCCAATACATCCACCACCGACTACCACAATACACAACAGCAATACACAGAACTTGGCTATCATTTCAGCTTAGACCTAAACTACAGTATTGCAAAAGTCTAGCGCTGTTGGTAAGCTTCTAATAAATATAAATTGTACCGACTAAATCTGTCTACTTATATTCAACGCAACTAGAAGCACAGCTTTCTCGTACCAATCTCCGTCTCTTTGATTGGAAAACGCCGAGCCTCAAGCCAATTTCGAAAACGTCAACACAGAAGCTAAGTTCGACACTTGGGAAAAGTGTTTTTCTATACTTAGCGACTGCGGCATACATATTCAAGAGCTAGTCTTGGAAGAGGGCTATAAAATAACAAAATTATTTCCAGAGGTTTTGATAAAAATCGAACCCCGAGGCAAAATAACCTACCAACCGCAAAAGCCTTATATCAACCTTGACTCAAAGGCTAATTTTAAGTTGTTTCCAGCTATATAGGTTAGGTCACATTGACAATATTTTACAGACAGGGCTGAAAGAAACAATAAATTTTAGGATTGTTACTTGAAATCTTCACTAAAAATTTTAGACTTAAATTTGTAAATAAAAATACGTTTGTTTAGCCTATATGCTAGAATGCTAGATAATAGCCACTGGTACGTGCAAGACCTACGTGACAGTAGCTTGCTTCAAGGTCATGTTGTTTTGGTTTTATAAAATTGATATCACCTATCAGCGGATTTCCAGCTACAATGCCGCCGCAGGCAGGTAGCGCGAAAATACACCTCAGCTTTTGTTGTTTTAAAAGTTCGGGTATATTTGCGGCGTAAAAATATGAATAATACAAAACGAAATCTCGTACCAGATTTAAAAATAAATTGATTCGGTCAGTCTTTTTTGACTTATTAATAAAAAACAAGTAAAACAAGGCAAATTTATCTTCATTTGGTGATCAGTTTATAGTAAGTGGTTTCGTTTCTTGGGAGTTTCGGTTAGAAAAGTGTTTTTAAAGTGAAGGAGGCAAGGCAGTCGGTATAGAACAGGATATTCAGGTGTATCAGTGAGAATAGGAAAACGCAAGAAGCTTTATCACGGTTAATCCGTACAGTAATTCGTCGGGTTGTCACCGTGTTGTATATAATTGCCACATTTGTATCGTTATAGTAGAATCCTTTAACTTATTGTTTTCAGCAATGTCCGCTTAGTGCTTTGCCCACGGACACGACCGACTAGACAGTGGCTGGTTTTGAAATTAAAACCGTATTGCTGAGAGCCAACGCACTAAAGTACTAAACCAATGAGCTATGAAACTGAGCAAATCCTTTCTCCGGTCCTAACTATTTTATTTCTTGTTCTTTGATGTTCGTTCTTTGATGTAACTGCAATTTTATTCTAATCGAATCCGCTTGATCAAAGAAAATATTTATCAAGCGAACCAAGGACTTGTGTTTATCCTTGGTGCGGGTTGGAACCGCAGGGCGTTGAACTAGGTCAAAACCTCAATACCACTACATGTCAGGTTACCCTCGGGTGGTATGGACGTGTGGCCAAATGGTTAAAAGCGACCGATACATATGCTTATATATAAAAACGGTCCTAGTAACGAGCCTATCTAGAGTTCGAAACTTGGCTCGGTAAAAAAGGTTACCAACGGGGTACTCGAGTAACGGTTGTGGCAGATTGGTGAACGTGGCCGATTTATACATAAAAAGAATCTTTGTAGCGGCTGCTTCCTAAGTTCGAAACTTAGCCCGGTTAAAATTGTATATTTTTCTCTTTTGTGCAAATAGGCACTTTCAACGCGCTTAGTGACGGTTAACCAGAATTCACCTACATAATCGTTGTTATTGTTACACAGAATGAAGAGATGGTTTATTTTGCTTGTGGCTGTGGTGATCAGTGTAACAGCGAGACAGAGTTGTGAAGACGCACGAACAAATATAATCAACTACGGAGTGTACGACCCGGGTAAGAGTTAAAAGGAGGATAGATATTTATGTTTATCCCCGTAAGTGGGAAAACCAAGGAGGTAAACACACGGGCAATCGTCAGATCACAGTCGGGTTACCGGAGCTATTGCAGTGTATTGTGTATAATTCAAACATTCCTTCGGTTTAGCAAAACCCACTAACCCCCTAGGTTCGGGTAAATGTCCAACCCTTCCGCTGAACGTCGACGCACTAAACCTCTCGACTAATCTGTATAGTTGGTAACGATTGAAAGGAAATAGCGTGTGATAGGAAACTATTGTTTTTCTCTGAGTTGGTTTTACTCTTCGTTGTTATACATGTGTAGCTGGTAAGAAAACCACACCCACAGTCTGGTTACCAATGCCAAAGCTCCGTTTTAAACATGATGTCATGTGAAGATTTTGCCCTGTCTTTTTGTTTATTTAAGAACAAAACATACAGGCAAAAAAACGTTGTCAAACTGCTAAGACTACGAGCTAGCAGCTAGTTTTGTTTCCACGATATTTTGTTTGACAGTACGCTACTATACTGTCTATCTAGAATAAGCACGCCCTTGAGTTTACGAAAATGTCTTGTTGATATTTGAAAGTGATTCCAATATACAAAATAACAGTTGTTGCTGCATGAGATGTAACATACCCTGGTAAATATCAATTTTGCTCAAGTTTGCATCACATACGTAGCCAAAACTATGTTTGTTTATTTTACAACATTGGCTTTCTTGCTATTAGGTTAGGTTAGAAAATTCATGTTTATCCCCGTGAATAAAAAAACTAAGGGAGTTAACACACGGAGCTAGTGCAGTGTATTGTGTATGATACATTCATTCCTTTAATTTGGTAGAACCCATTAAGTTGTTTTATAGGAGGGCAGCATATTCCATGCATAGACCCTTGCGATGCTACTGGTCAATTGTATCTCAACGAAACTTCGTGTTCAGCCGAACTGTACTGTCACTGGAATGACTCAAGCTGCTACATGAAAACAGGTAGGCATGCGTCATATTTAAGAATACTGTCTTTCAAACCTGGTGAACTTTGTTATCAGTACCATCCCCTACCACTGTGACAAACGAGACTGATGTCGTGGAAGAATTGGCCTCTAGGCTCGCCAGAAATAGCTCTGGTGGTGAGGGTTTCTTTCGCAGTGAAAATACTAACGGTATGTTTGTTGCGCTGTTAGTGTTTAAATTTGAATATACGTTCTTAGTATTCCAGTTTTTTTTTTATATAAACGTTCTAAGTATTCCCGTTTTTTTATATATACGTTCTTAGTATTCCAGTTTTATATATATATACGTTTTAAGTATTCCATTTTTATATATATACGTTTTAAGTATTCCAGTTTTTTATATATAAACGTTCTAAGTATTCAAGTTTTTTTTATATATATATAAACGTTTTAAGTAATCCAGTTTTTTTTTATATATAAACATTCTAAGAATTCCAGTTTTTTATATATAAACGTTCTAAGTATTCCAGTTTTTTATGTATAAAAGTTCTAAGTATTCCAGTTTTTGTTTATATAAACGTTCTAAGTATTCCATTTTTTTTATATATAAACATTTTAAGCATTCCAGTTTTTTATATATAAACGTTCTAAGTATTCCAGTTTTATATATATATATACGTTCTAAGTATTCCATTTTTTATATATAAACGTTCTAAGTATTCCAGTTTTTTTACATAAACGTTCTAAGTATACCAGTTTTTTTATATATAAACGTTCTAAGTATTCCAGTTTTTTTTATATATAAACGTTCTAAGTATTCAAGTTTTTTATATATAAACGTTCTAAGTATTCCAGTTTTTTATATATAAACGTTCTAAGTATTCCAGTTTTTATGGGTCCCATTTGAAAAAATGGGACACATATTGTTTTTGTCCGTTTTTTTTTTTTCTTTTTTTTTTTTTTTTCTTTTTTTTTTTCTTCGTCAAACGCTTGACAGGCATGGCATGGCGCCCCGACATCTACCAGAAGGAATAATGGAATCGCAATGAAACTTGGTGAATTGTTAGACAACATGGCCATAGATATGCAGAAACCAAAAATTTTGGGTAATAAATTTAGGGGAATTCCCCTTGGACGTTAAAAACCAAGAACGGTCATTTTTTCTAAAAAAATAGCATTTTAGGCCATAGCGCTTGAACGGCTGCTCCGATTTAAATCAGATTTGGTGGAATGTTAGTGCACTAGTCACTGATTTAACACTTAAAAGAAATAAAAAAATTACTTTGGGAAATACCCTAAAAATTAAACTTTTGCTGTTAAATGATAATTGTGACAGGCATGCCATGTCGCCCCGACATCTACCAGAAGGAATATTGGAATTGAAATGAAAATTTAACATTTGTTTGACAGCATTGTCTAGATATGCAGAAACCAAAATTTTGGGTGATAAATCAAGGGGAAATCCCCGGGGGCGTTAAACACCAAAACGGTATTTTTTCTCAAAAAAACTAGATTTTTTGGGCATGGCGCTTAAACGGCTGCTCCAATCTGAATCAGATTTGGTAGAATGTAAGTACATTAGTCACTGATTTAACACTTGGAAAAAATAAAAAATTTACCTAGGAAAATACCCTAAAAAAAAGATTTTGTTCTCAAATCATGATTGTGACAGGCATGGCATGGCGCCCCGACATCTACCAGAAGGAATAATGGAATCGTAATAAAATTAAGCCATTTGTTAGACAACATGGTCTAGATATGCAGAAACCAAAATTTTGGGTGATAAATCAAGGGGAATTCCCCTGGAAGGTTAAAAACCAAAACGTTATTTTTTATTACAAAAATTAGCTTTTTGTGGCATAGCGCTTAAACAGCTGCTCCAATCTGAATCAGATTTGGTAGAATGTAAGTACATTAGTCACTGATTTAACACTTAGAAGAAATAAAAAAAGTACGTAGGAAAATACCCTAAAAATAAGATTTTGTTCTCAAATCATGATTGTGACAGGCATGCCATGTCGCCCCGACATCTGCCAAAAGGAATAATGGAATCGTAATGAAAATTTGACATTTGTAAGAGAACATGGTTTAGATACGAAGAAACCAAAATTTTGGGTAATGAATCCAGGGGAATTCCCCTGAGACGTTAAAATCCAAAAGGTTTTTTTTCCAATAAATTAGCTTTTTGGGGCATATAGCGCTGGAACGGCTGCTCTAATTTTGATTAGATTTGGCGAAATGTTGGACTATTGGACACTTTGTGCCCATTAAAAGAAAGAAAACATTTACTTAGGGTAATTACGATAAAAACGACGATAT
>CH001979.1:781585-802992 GCA_000149265.1 Ciona savignyi
AAGAAAGAAAACATTACTTAGGGTAATTACGTAAAAAACGACGATATGTTCCTGAATTACGTTTGTGACTGGCATGCCATATCGCACTGACAAATAAGACAAGCAGTCGACAAATCAGATTAAAACTTTAAGAATTGTTACATAACATGACCCACATATGTAAAAACAGAAACTTATCTACTAAACCTAGGGGAATTCCCTGACACATGAAAAACTAAATCGGGCTGTTTTGGCAATTTAGCTTCATTTCACTTCAGCGCTTGAAAAGAAGGTTTAATTTAAAATATTTGTGGTGAAAATGTTCGTAAATTTAAGACGTTTATTCTTTTTTAACTACACATGGAAAAGAAGTTTGGCTTGATAACTCTGGGACCCATGCGTTTATGCTTGCAGAAACAAACTACATATACTCAGTGTATGAAATACAAATTGTGGTTACCCTGTAGCATGAGTATATGGCCTACAACATGTGGTTTACAAATAGTGGTGGTTAAACACGTGGTTGACACTCTCTAGTTTTTATATATAAACGTTCTAAGTATTCCAGTTTTTTATATATAAACGTTTAAAGTATTCCAGTTTTTTTATATATATTATCTTAGTATTCCAGTTTTTATTGGTGATTTTGTTTGTTATTGATGGTGATTTTGTCCCAAACAAGAATTATGTTCAGGAAATATCAAACCCTGTAAGTTTAACTGAATGCATTTGTGAACAAAAGAGTTGATTTATTTGCAATGTAATCTTGATGGCTTGGTTGTACATATCGTCTACAAAGCTACAACTGATGATGTATACGTTCTTAGTATTCCAGTTTTTGTTATAAAATCAGTTTTGAACCTTAAACCTTCTTAAAAAAAGTCGAAAGGCGTCGCACTAAACCACGAGACTAATCGGTAGGTTCTTAGTATTCCATAAATTCTGTGAATTTTTATAAGACTTACAACATGAAAAATATCTAAGGTTTTAGCTACTGCGTCACATTGTGTACCCCAGTGGTTAAGAACATCATTCGTAAGTCGGAGGGTTTAGTTCGATCCCCACCTGGGGCTAAAAACTTCACGGGTGTTAACCTCTGCAAAGTGATTACAAAAACTAGTATTTTGGTCCAATTAACAGTTTGAATTTTTAGCAAAAAATACTATGAATTAATAAATCAATCGAAATGTAACAAAAGTATTATGGATAGACCTATACTCATGTTACAAATTAGATCCGTCTGATACCTTTAGTTATTTCGTAAAGTTGCAAAAAGAACCTAAAATCCACACCATCGTCATTATTGCTAAACAAACGGAACGTTACACTCAGGTTGTACGTCATTTCCAAACAACTGCAACGTCAACCAAAATGATTCTGGAAATATAGACCTGCTAACACCACCATTCGATATCCCATACTGCCAACGGTAAGTCAGCAACGTTTTTCGTTGAATATGTCTTTGTTAACTGTGTTAAAGTCGTACGGTCGTGTACTAAATGGTTAACGCGACCGATACATATACCGGCTACAATACAAAAACGGTTCGAGTAACGGCCCATCCTCGGTTTGAAACTTGGCTCAGTAAATAAAATGCGTTAAAGTTCAAAAACCTTTGAATTAATGAGAAAGACGGCTGGCTTATCATGGAATATGTGAAAACCTTTTGCCACAGTACATGCCTCAAGCATTTTTTCGAGCAAACTTGTCGTCACTTGTTTTTGTGCTTGTGATTATTCAAATTGGCCAGTTTTTTTCGTTTTTTTTACCGGGTTCAGTTTCAAACCCATGATTGGCTCGTCACTCAGTCCTTTTTTATTGTGGAATTGGTATATGAATCGGTCGCGTTAACCATTTGGCCACACGACCGGCCAGTTTAAATAGATAAAGCAATATGGTAATGGACAAATTGCCCTTTTCGGAAATTTAGGCTGGTGCGTTAGTGCCTCGCCATGGTTTGAAATTGGAAACTGGTTGTCGTTTAAACGGTTCTTCAGGAAGTCATTTAAAAGGACGACGCCTGAATCTAGTATATACAATTTAATACAATAGGTCCAGCAATACAACGGTGGGCGCTTGGCATTCTGGCGGTAATCCGTATGATAACTCTCCCCTGCGTTTTACCATTTTAGGAAATGAAACAGGAACTTTATTTATTTTGACAGGTTTTCAGGTTTTAGTTTCGGTATAGTGTGTGTCGTACATATAGGCAAAATTGGATTAAAGACTTTCCCACCATTTCAAAATCAGTAGGCTACTTATTTCCCTAAACATAAGATAGGATATTCATGTTTATCCCCATGAATGGGAAAACCAATGTGGTTAATGCACGGGCAATCGTCAGATCACCTCGCGCCCACCGTCGGAATACTGAAGCTATTGCAGTGTGTTGTGTATGGTTCACACTTTCCTTCAATTTAGTAGAACCCAGTAATCCGCTGGGTTCAGGCAAACATAGTAACCTTCTAATCCCATACAACGAAACTCTCAGAGTGCCATGCTTAAACACTGGAAGAAAAGAAGACGGAGACGAAAAAACTTGTCTCTCAAATCCAGGCTGTTATTTCGACCGAGAGTTATCTGCCTTCCGCGAGTATTACGGCCAAGCTGTAATGCCTGGTGTACCTGTTTGCCATCAAGTCATACGAAACACACGATTCCTGCAACTGGCGAGATATTTTGAAAGAACGGTATGGATATAAGATAGAATATTCATGTTTATCCTGTGATTGGGAAAACCAAGGGGGTTAACACTCGGCAATCATCAGATTACCTCGCGCCCATCGTCCGGTAACCAAAGCTAATGCAGTGTGTTGTGTAAAATAAATAAAACCCACACCAGAAGAATGAAAGAGTCGCAGGTCGCCAACCCCTGGCCTTTATAATTATGCTATCGCACATATATGAAATCAGCTACATATAAAACATGCAAACTTTAAAACATCTTAATTCCCAGACAAATTATACGTGGAACACTCTTCATACAAAGTGTCTCCTGCACCAACATAGAGCGGAGATTTTTAAGTCACAAGTGGGTTGCCACATGCTGACTTACTTAGAATACGCTGGGATCCTACCAAAGCATTACGGCTGGCAAGGTATTGCAAACGATGCTCATGTTTAGGATTTAATATTCATGTTTTAAATCCGGTGAATGGAAAAACGCATGGGGTGGTGTCACGCAGGAAATTAACAAATTACTAAGCGAATACGCAAGAGAACGTTTTGACAGATCACTTTGCGCCCATCGGGTTACATTGCAGTGAGACTTTCCTTTAATTTGGTAGAATCGTCATTCCACTAGCTTTAAGGAATGTTCCTTACGTACACTGCCCAGGTTCACAACCTACCGGCTAGAGACAAGTTTCAAATCTGCAACACTACGACTGAAATGGAACTCAGTAATTTACTAAGCTATGGGATGATGTTCCAACAGGCAAAGTCCGCTACATACCTTGCTAAAGAAGACAGTCAGAGGCTGGATTTAACTATAACTTTTTTGTGGGCTATTTGCATCAAATCTACTTTTGCTGACATATTCGCTAAAGGGCCACGAAGTCTAAATAGGGTATTATATTTAACAACGAGCCATGTCCGTAAGTAATGATAATAAATCTCTATTATTTTTGCAGATATAAATGAGACTCAATGTATCCTGATAGACGGCTGCTACCTCAACCAAAAGGGATGTTTCTACCCAGCAAACCCGAGCAGTGTTCGAATCGCTTCAAATATGGAATCTGTTTATCGCAGAACTAGGAGCTATCGAGATGAATACGGCCAACAAATGTGCAGACCGTTTCCTAAAAGTGCAAGAGGCGCTCAGTACCTAAAGCACTATGATAGCTGCCTAAAGGCGGGCTGTGCGATCGACCCAAGCGTGGAACCGAAATTACTGGACAACTTGCATGCAGCTACTATGGAGTATTTGCCGACTATGTATCAACCTCAGTTCTGGGGAATGGTAACTGTTGGGATGTTTAGAGCAGATAACTGGAAAGAGGAGGCGGATAGAATGGTCTCTTGCAAAGCTATGAACGTTACTTCTCCGTTCGGGTATAATTCGTCTGGAAATTTAGACAGTATTTCCAGAATCATGATAAAAAGTAACAACTTCTCAAGCCCAAATGTGAAGGTTGTACCGTTTGCCTTTGTTATGGAGTTAGACGGTTCGAATTCGCAAACTATGCCAGGTCTGTCACGACTTAACACGATAGGGAAAATAGACGCCATGTTGCTGAGTAAAATTTCACTTTTTTCGAAGACTTTGCTCCATTCTCAAATAACGAAACAGCGTAAAAATCCGCTCGAAAATTATTTCCGTCTTTTAATTCAAAAGCTTAGATGCCCGTATCAGAACTACAACCTTAACGGTTTTAAACCTATGAAAGGCAGTTTTAAAAACTGCTGCGATCAGACATTATGCTACACGCCAAGAGAAGATATAATTGGAGCGAAATCCGGTTCGTCGTCCTACTGGTCCGTATGGCAATTTTGGTCCGAATGTAGTCGGAGCTGTAACGGAGGAATACGGACGAAACGGAGAGTGTGCGTTGGAAATTATGCAGAAAGCAGCTGCGCTGGAAACGCGTTTATGGAGAAACCATGCAACGTTGAAATATGTCCGAAATGGTCAAAGTGGACGATTTGGAGCAATTGTTCGGCAAGCTGTGGTGGTGGGCAGAAGACTAGATTGAGATTGTGTCTCGACCCGCCATGCCAAGGCCCGCTGGAAGACACTGTACCGTGCGCTACCGACGACTGCCCTGTTTTTGGTGCATGGAGAGCGTGGACAGAATGCTCTACGACTTGCGGGAACGGAGTACAATCAAGAACTCGACTTTGTGATGATAGTAGGACTGCTTTAGCGTGTCCATCGGCAAGAGAATATGGGGTGTACGAGCGCAGGAACTGTGTGGAGTACTGTGGGGAACCGGTGCAAGTTCAAACAAGCGCTTGTAGGCCGTACCCGTCGTGTTTCCGCATAAGCCAACAAGAATGCAGATACGTTCCACCTGGAACCGTTGGTGCATCGGTTAATCGTGGAAGATTACCTGCACGTAACCCCGTGCGTGGGGTTACTCCAGGTCGCGGGATTACTAGCGGTCAAGGGAACGTTGTGAGAACTGGCCACTGTCGGAACTTTAAAAGTCGGAAGAAAATTCGCTGCGTAGGCCATGACGCGTTTTGTAGTTGGTGCGATTTATTTTATTTTTGCGAACGCCTAGATTGAAGGTGCGCAACTGGTCGTCAGCTAGTCGGTTGTGTCCTCGGGCAAGGCACTTTACGGTCATTGCCTAAACCCACCAGATTAATGGGTTCAACTACATTGAAGGAACGTGTCTATCATACACAACACACTCTAATACCTCCGGTAACCCGACGGTGGGCGCGAGGTGATCTGACGAGTGTCCCGTGTGTTAACCCCCTTGGTTTTCCCATTCACGGAGATAAACATGAACACGTGGATTAACATGAATATCCTATCCTATCCATTCCTATCCTATCCTGATTTTCGTAACGCAAATAAAGCGAATCCCTTCCTACACGACTGGTCGAAAGAACTAAGTGCTCAAGTTGGTGTATTGGATTTTAATGAAACGAAAGGTTAAACGCCTTCGTCCTGACTTATCGTGGTCTTCTGCGAGACGTACACTCCGTCCAAGAACTTTCGGATATCCTTGTTTTTAACGGTGGTGGATTGCTGGATTAGGGCGGCTGAAAAGGAAGGTTTGATGTTACGGACTTTGAAATTGTATAAATCAACGGATAGCGACTATGGAATCGCAGTTACAATAGCATCCGTTTTATAATGGTATATATGGCCGTAAATTGGCAAAATTTCGTTAGCTATTTTATCCGAAATATTAGCTTGGTGAGTTAGTATGTCGTCTTTCAGCCTAAAAGTTGCAGATTTAAAACCGGTCGCTAGCTCGTCGGTTGTGTCCTTGGGCAAGGCACTTAACAGACAATGCCTGAACCCAGGGGATTAATGGGTTCTACTAAATTGAAATAACATGTGAATCATACATAACACTGCAATAGATCCGGTAACCCGACGTTGGATGCCAGGTGATCTTATGATTGTCCGTGTGTTAACCCCAAATTATTGGGGCAAGGAAAAAATGACTGCAAAGATTTTAAAATATAAAATGATTAAATTGACATGCGATGCAAGCTTTGGCCCGATACAGTCAGATTGTAATCTCAGTTAAATACAAGCTCAGTCATGGTGTTCTCAGAGTGAGCTGAGTAAAATCATCATTGATTACATTACCAAACATAGATTATATAATAGGAAGGAATATAGGATATTATTGTTATATACAATAGCATAGCACATTAACATTTTATCCCTTGCCAAAGGACAAAACCGACCAGCTAGCCATCAGTTTTGCCCTACAAACTTTTAGCCGAATATTATAGAATAAACTATTTCATTTTTTTCTTGTATAAAGACAAAACCAACTAGCTAATGTTCAGATTTAAACATACAACCTTTCAAATAAATGACTTGCCACATAAACCAGGTCGATTTTTTCCAATCATCTTACCTGACAAGGAAACAAGTTCAATATCATTGCCGTCCAGAATCAATTCATCCTTTTGCTTGCTGGAGGAGAACGACTGTTACTCCTGCACGCATGTCGACGCGGCGGACAAACTTTTCCCCGAGAAAGTTCCGGATTTCGATCTTCTTCCCTTCGTCCGTGATGTTGCAGTTGATGGGAAAGTGAGCGTACACTGTCCTCATCTTGTACCGGTAGCCCTGTGACGAGTGGAGATTCGAATTAGTTTTCGGTAGGGCTGCGAATTAACGGTTAATTTAAAAAACGGTTAACTGATGTAAAAATAATCGGTTAACCGTTAACCGATTTTCTTTAAACTGCCATCAAATCGGCACCGTTTTTGGCAAAAAAAGTTCAGGCAGCCGTAAAGGCAGCAAAGAAATAACGCGCGTGATTACCGGCATTATCGGGTCTTATTTATGTGTTACTTTATAGTTTTTAAACGTCACCTTAAAACACATAGTATAACTTTGATTGTAATGCGTAATATTGAGTTAAAAATCAAACAATCAGCGTCTGAATGGTTGCTTATATTATGTTGACAATCAAACAATCGACGTGTGAATGGTGCGTATATTACGTTGACAATCAAACAATCGACGTGTGAATGGTTGCTTATATTACGTAATAATGAAACAATCAACGTGTGAATGGAGTTATGTATATTTGAAGATTATTAAAACGCAATTACGCCCAATTAAATGTGGGCGGTAAAGTAACGTTAAAAAACGGTTAAACGGTTAAAATTTGACGTGACGGTTAACCATAAAAACGGTTAACCGTGGTTAACCGTTAATTTTTCGCAGCCCTAGTTTTCGGATTAACAGAAACACAGTTCCTGTTTGAAAAATACTGTGATATTTCTGGGGGCATCTAAAAGGATGGAAAGAGGGAAGGCACACATTTTCTGTTAGAACAATACTGTGATAATTGTGGGCGGATCTAAAAAGAGGGAAAGAGGAAAGGCGGAAAACTGCACACCAAAAAAATGATTTGGAATAAGAGTTAGTTTTAAAGTTATGGTTGGAGTTAGGGTTAGTTCTGGGGTTAAGAATAGTGTTTAGGGTGGAGGTTTCAATTAGTTGTCGGATTGACAGAAACACAGGAAAGGAGGGAAACTGCACACAAAAATAATGATTTGGGTATAAGAGTTAGTTTTTAAGTTATGGTTTGTTCTTGGGTTAAGATTAGTGTTTAGGGTGGAGGTTTCAATTAGTTGTAAGAGAAACAGTTCCCATTAGAACAATACTGTAATGATTCTGGGGGGGGGGGAAGTAAAAAGCGGAAAAGAGGGAAGGCGGAAAACTGCACACTTAAATAATGATTTGGGTATAAAAGTTAGTTTTAAAGTTGTGGTTGGAGTTAGGGTTAGTTCTGGGGTTAAGATTAGCGTTTTAGGACAGGGTTAAAATTAGTTTTCATAATTTTAGTAAGCAGTTTTTCTCCTTCCCTTTTTACGGTTGCCTAATTCTGATGGTCATTTAAATGAAGCCTTTAGGGTTACTGTTACTTCTGCGATTTAGATTAGTATTGGGGGCAGGTTTGTAACTAATTTTCATAGTTTAAGTGAGCAGTTTCCATACATATAAATGCAGGATTATCCCTATTTTTTGAGAAGATAGCCTGATTGTAATCTCAGTTAATTACAAGCTCAGTCATGGTGTTCTCAGAGTGAGCTGAGTAAAATCATCATTGATTACAACACAATGGCAACAATGGCATCAGAAACAATTTCAGCAATGTTATTTCTGTAAATCCTGCTAGACCTAACACAACAGAATGAAAATTCTGCGTGGCAGTCACATACCATAATGACTTACAATTGGAACCATGCATTGCACAATACAGTAGGTAAACATTTCTTTTTCTTAACGTTCCCCAACTAATGTTCTCTAAACCAAGGGTTAAAAACACAAATTAAAGTCTAAACTCTAATAACCTAAACATGCTTAGGTAAAGAGCAATGCTAAAGGGAGGCAACTATGGAAATTCATTTTAATACTTTCCTTGACATTAATTTCAACCCCAGGACTTACCTTAACTCTAACCACATGTTGCTAAAACTCAAATCTAATGCCCTAATATTCATTTTAGAGTGCAGTTTCCTTTCCGTCTTTTAGTTTTCCCCTTAGATAACTCAACAGCAAAAAAAGAATTACCAATTCCACCTGTTAAAACTCTGACCACCCACACACAAATCTTTACAGATTTATCTTGAATTAAGTTTTACCAACCTTGGTGACTCCAGTAGCCATGTTGTTGATGTGACTGCAGATAGTTCGTACACAAGCGAGATCTTTTCGGTTTCCGAACCATTTGTCAACTTTGACGGAGTTTGCTCCAACCTTTGTGAGCTCCACCTGTTAAGTGAAGATCAAACAATTTAGGTCAGAATATGATGGGAAACAGTAAATAAATTTAAAGTGCAACACTGTAAATAACTCTATGCAAAAACTATTCTTTATCATAGAAACCTTCATTGTGGTTTCCCATATTCTGTACATTAAAGAGTTATTAACACAACCTTTAATTACTACAGGAGCGGGGGAAAATTAAGAGGGAAAGCGGGAAGGAGGGAAACTGCAACATGGGGTTGGAGTCGAGTTAGTTCTGGAGTTAAGATTTAAGGGTTTACGGCAGTGTTTAAATTAGTTTCCGTAATTGTACTGTGCAGTTTCCCTCCTTTGTGATGCCCCAGGAGCGCTTGGATATCTTTTGAGGGTTTAGAGTTTAAGCGCTCGTTTAGTAATTAAAGGCACCAGTTAACAATTGGTGAATAGCTATTGTTTTGAGTATTTCAGATTTTCAGTATGACAAGGGTCAGTCATGGTGTTCTCAGAGTGAGCTGAGTAAAATCATCATCAATACATTTAATAGGCTATGAGTGAAAAAGAAAAGGGATAAACTAAAAGAAGGAAAACTGCACACTAAAATGAAGATTATGACATTAGAGTTTTAAACACGAGGTTGGAGTTAGAGTTTGTTTTGGGTTGAGATTAGTGTTTAGTAGAGGGTTTTAATTAGTTTCAGTAATTTTAGTAAACAGTTTTCCTCTTTCCCTCCCGTTTAGCAGTGCCCGCAGGGTAAAAATTAGTTTCCATAGTTTTAGTGTGCAGTTTCCCTACTTTCCTTTTTTAAGTGTTGCCCGTTTAAGCACTTGCCTTCAAATGGTTAAAATTCTTTTTCAAAACTCCGCGAGGTCCTCGGACTGTTACAACGCGTCCTTTTACCCAAACTTTAACCTCATCTGGCAAGGTGACAACCTGACTTGAGTGTATGATCTTCATAGTGCCGTGTAGGCCTAAAAATAACGATAAACATTAACAAACATGATTTCTGGAAAATTATGTGGTCGCTGTTCGTTTATAGTAGTTTAAGAACATTCTAACGCTAAACAGTACTGTGCAAATTTACTATGTCAGTTTTACAGCATTGAAGTAATAAGTAACAACATAATCTGAACAATATTTTGGCTAGAATGTCTGATTAAATTAGATAAATAAGCTTAAACAAAGCAACGCCGTACCTGCACACACTACACACGTAAAAGATCGAGATTCTCACATTTTACTATTTCTATGATTTTAGTCGAATCTGGTACCCGCAACTTGTAGAAATTAAATTTTTAAAAATTAATATTTGCGAATATAAATTATTTGCTTCTTATATTCTAAAGATTTGTGAGTTCTAATAAATATGTCTATGGCAATTTTAATATTATTTTCGCAAAAGCTGCACTTTTATTTTATTTAATCCACGCCGGCTGTGTTCGTCTGTAATCACCTTATGACGTCATTGACACTTATCAACTCGCACGTCATTGGCACTTGAATCAGTTATTTCCATCTACGTCATTATTTGCTTTATAAAGCGTTGTGCGATTACACTGAGATACACACATACATAGAAACACAACTTGATAAAGAATATCTCTACGAGTGGAGTTTTCTGATTTTTCCATTTAGTGGAGGATCCGCTGGCAGTCGAGTTTATGGAGTCGGAGCGAAGATTTATGTACCATTTTTTATGGTTTCGGCCAATCTAGAGTGTTGAAAAACCCCTGCAGAATAAAGGCTATGCTTACATTACGTTAAGAACTTCTAATAAATTTAATAAGACTACAGATCAAGACCAGCCCTGTGCTGGATTCCAACTTAATACCGTTCGGCCGGTTTAGTTAAATCGGAAAGATCGTTAGCGAGCTGACCTTGGTCCGAAAGGTTATGAATCGAAACCAGCCGATGGGAAGACTGTTGTGTCCTTGCAGGGCACTTCGCTTACATCGCCTACATAAGTTCATAGAGACATCTAACGTTGTGCATATGTGTTATCTGTAAATATGTTATCTATTGTTGTTAACCACAAATTGGATTGATAATTTAGGGATTTATTAGTTTTCTGCTTGAATTAACTAACTATCCACACCATAATGTATGTCAAATATTATAAAATCACTTCGTTGTTTATTTACAAACGTAAAGTAATAATATAGAATAGTCGTGTTTTGCGGGAAGTCGATATATTACCCAGCGCTCTCCGCCAGGTTAGCGTAGAGCTATAGTTTGGCAGACGCACCACAAGAACCGTAACACCATGCGTCATTATGTTGCTGGCCAAGACATTTATCAGACATGGCCTAACTAAGTTGATTGACCTTAGAGCCCATTACAACTAAAGTAAAGTATAAAATTAGTCATATAAAGCACACCATGATAGCCCCGTTGACTGGGTGTGTGGTATCCTAACGATTGTCAAAGGTATGAAACCTTACGTTTCATTTTCACGAGAATAAAACATGCACACACTCTTCATGTCTCAACATTTCGAAAATACTCGATTATTATAGTGTATTCTCATTTAAACCTTTCAAAACATATTTTTGAAGAAATACGAATAAATTCCCCGCAATTAAAAACAATCTTGGGGGACCTTTAACAAATTACTGACAGATGTATACTAAGCTATAAATACGTTTATTATTAATTATATAGAGGAAATAATGAACCTAACAGATGAGTTTACAGTGAAAAATGTGGGTGGCAACTAAAGGGCTACTGGCATCTAAAATTCGTCTTTGTTTGAATGTGGAGTTCGCACTCTGCCCTTGTGCTTTTTTATCAAATACTCGGCGAATTGATCATCATTGAGAGCATAAGCCTGCAACAGAACATGTTATATACCGGGACACATATTGGGTCTACAATACTAGATATTCGTCTGGCAGATTAGATTAAAATTTTGGACCGTTAATGTCCGTAGACGTAACGTTGTGGGGTCGTAAACGGCCGATGGCCATGATGAATGGGCAAAAAACTCAGAGGACGATGGCAAGACTTAGTTGTTTGGTGGGTTAAACAATTATTTAGTAATATCTTCATCATGTGGTCTACAACAAACAGCTCCGGTTAAGGTCATAGCCTGACGACTTACCTTTTTAAAACGCCGTTTTTTGCCCAATCCAACCGTCATTACCATGATTACCCTATCCTATACAGTATATCAACTATACCCAACAAAGGCACCAAAATCATATTTACCGGATCATCAGCCGGCTTCTTTCGTATCGGATCGACTTCATCTTTTCTAAGACCCATACACGCAAACGATTTCTCATTGCACAGCCAAGACCGAAAGTCCACGTCATTGCTGCTGTAAATTCGCGTTTTCACCTCATCCCCGTACTTGCCTGTATATAATACATACTTGATTTAAAAAACAATGTTTTAAAAACAAAATTCATATCATCATTTCCGGATATCTTAAAACCAACTACTTGTTATTTTTAAGTGTCTTTGAGTAATAAAAAACGGAATTTGTTTAAATCCAATGGAAATTGTACATTATTATTATGCATTATTCGTAATTGTATTATTCTGCGGAGCTTTATCTAACGGATTTCGCCTGGATATAGTAGATTTGAATAGATGTTTTAGAATATATCGATATATAAAATATAAAAAAAAACAATAAAATAGTTTTTATCAAAGAATGTGGTCATGGGGGATTAAATGAGCATTTAATCTCCTGTCCCTTATAAACTTACTAAGAAGATGTTCGCACACTTTTCTTGCAGTGGTCATTTCTGATCCTTCTTGAAGCAGATACTTCCTACTACAGACGTCATCTACATCGGAATTCGCTCTTTTTTCGCGTTTGTAACGTCCGATTCCTGAATTGTAAGACTTAATTGGATTTGTCAAATCATTTAAAAAATCTATATTGGGAATGTGCCTTTATGCTTTTAGCGTATGTCGTCATATTGATCATTCATTTTAAAGCCTTGTTCAACGTGTGTTAAACAACATATATTTAGTGTATTAAACGAAAACACTGATTATAGTACTGAATTCGATGTAACAATCTTTCAGAATATCGTTCGACCGGTTAGTCTGGTGGTTTATTGCGACGCCTTTCAACCGAACCGAAAGTTATAAGGTTCAAACTGGTCGCTATAGCTAGTCGGCTGTGTCCTTGGGCAAGGTATTTAACGAACATTGCCTGACCCAGCGAATTAATAGGTTCTACAAAATTAAAGGAACGTGTGAATCAATACACAACAGACTGCAAAAGACTTCGGTAACCCGACGGTGGGCGCGAGGTAATCTGACAATTGTCCGTGTGTTAACCCCCTTTGTTTTTCCATTCACAGGGATAAACAATATTCTATCCTATCCTAATTCGATGTAACAACCTTTCAGATCACTGTGAACACACCATCACAACAACAAAAAGAATGTTTATTTTCAAAATCGGTTTTTGATCCTACCTTCAGTTGTCACTCTACACCACTTGCAGTATTCACCTGGAAAAAAAAACATTCACGCCGTTATTTGTACGTTAGGCATTACGGAAACGGTTTTAAGTTAAACCAGTTTGCTATTTACATATAGCCAAATTGTTAATAACTTCTGTTAAAGTTAAATAAAGCAAAGTGTTTATATTATAATACCCATAATTTTTGTTAATGGAACGATATAGTCATTACTAGATAAAATACAAGCATAACCGTCATCACGAGTGCTCGATCTAAATAGGGCCTGTCAGGAAATCGAGAACTTAAGAAATATATGGAGTGGCAAAAACTTCAAAGCTATTGCAGTGTGTTGTTTATGATGTACACGTTACTTCAGTTTGGTAGAACCCATTAATCCGCTGGGTTCAGGCAATGTCTGTTAAGTGCTTTGCCCAAGGACACAATCGACCAGTTAACAACCAGTTTCGCGCCTGAAACCTTTCGATTAAAGGCGACGCACTTAACCGCCAGACTAACCGACCAGTTTATATCTGATCGGACAAAACGTTGCTGGAATGGTTGTTTAGCCAAGCACGATCGATTCGCATACAAAATCTGCTTATCGCGAATTCGAAACATAAAGACATGTAAACAAGGATAAACATTGAAACAAAACGCATACTTTGTTCAATTCCATGTGGGATATCCAGATTGGCAAGTACAGTCGTAATAAGCAACGCATTTAGAATAGCAGCATAAATGCTTGTTCTCTTGATCTTCATTTTAACTTAACAACCTATATATTTACTACCAATTCCGACTACGTTTTTAAATTGTTTCTAGACTTTACTTAGGACCTGTTAAATAAGCCTACTTGATAATTCTTTGATAACTTTTACATCGTATAATTAATTTGTTATGCGCCTTTAGGCCACATGAAACTACACAAGTTATAATCGGTAAAGTACATTTTAAAGACATGATTCTCTTTTAAAAAAACGTTTTGTGGATTACACTATTTTTTGAATTATGTTCAAAAAACGATTTGCTCTAGTTTCAGACATATCGCATGATCGAGAGATATTACTACTGATTTCTGTAAATTAAAAACGAAATATTTCTGTATTTTTGCCATTTCAGTCGAAAAGTATCAAATTTCTATAATTTATGTTTTCTGTATATTAGTTATGTTACAAGATCTGCAAAACAAAAGCATGCTAAGCACGACAATATTCGGTTACATACTTACGTACTAATGACAAAATACATATATATATATTAGTACACTTTTACATATCTATTTAGGATAGGATAGGATATTCATGTTTATCACCGTGAATGGGAAAACCAAGTGGGCTGATATATGTGTTGTATATGATAGACACGTTCCTTCAATTTGATATAACACATTAATTCAGTCGGTTCAGGCAATGTCCGTAAATAGCCTTGCCCAAGGATACAACCGACTTGCTAGCGACCAGTTCAGAACCTGCCACCTTTCGGTTGAAAGGCTTCGCAGTAAACCGCCATACTAACCGGTCGTACTATAATTCATTTTAATATTTAAAACTCTGCACGCTGTTACTATGAACTAAACGGTCGCATCCTGTTAAATTGAATCTCTACAACCGTCGTAGCGGGCAGTACAGTAAAGTAGGTACACCAAATAGTTTCAAACACTTATTTATTAAAAACTTTGCCACGTAGCACAAAACAATTCGCTATGACAAAACAATAGTTGTACCATAGAAACTAGTCGCTACGTGGAAAATAAACAACATTCTCACTATATATACCTGCTAGCTTTGTAGGCTGACGCTGTCAACAAAGCCTATTATGCCTCTGAATAAGAGATACCTGTTCGTTTCCGCTCTGTTGGTCGCTTTATGACATCACATAAAGCACAGGTCTCGAAATGAATCTTCTAGTAGATTCGTTTGTATTTACTCACATAGAATTTGAACACATCAAGAGCTAGTGCGTACGTCCGTTTTTGGATCTAATGCAGTAAATGTTTCAATTGTTCTAATATTCTAGTTCAACTTAGTTCGTATTTAACAAATTTGAACACATCAAGAGCTAGTACGTACGTCCGTTTTTGGATTTAATTCAATAAATGTTTTAATTGTTCTTGTAATCTAGTTCAACTGAGTTCGTATTTAACAAATTTAAACACATTAAGAGCTAGTGCGTATGTCCATTTTTGGATCTAATGCTGTATATGTTTTAAATTCAATTGTTTTAGTAATCTAGTTAAATTGAGTTCGTATTTAACAAATTTGAACACATCAAGAGCTAGTGCGTACGTCCATTTTTGGATTTAATGCAGTATATGTTTCAATTGTTCATTATCACCCTGTACAGCAGAAGGCCGTGCTTTTAAAACTACTCTGTAGTGGCTTATGATAATATTTCGCTCCTTTTTCGTCCCGTACAAATTGTGACGCAAATAAAATCAGTTGAATCAAGTGGGTGCACCAAATAAAATCGAATGCTGTATATGTTTCTACTGTTCAAGTTTAACCTATATATCCACTTACAGGTTCGGTCGACATCCACAAAGTTCATTACCCAAAAAACAGTCGACTAGAGAGAGGTATACTTGGATACAACAGTATTTCGATCGACGCTCTCATACAGTTACGGTCTGTACCTTAGCATGACCTGATTTAAATTGACGCTAATTTGCTTAATATTTAGATTTAGACACTAATACTTGGATTTTAACACTGTTGTTGTTAAAAAAATACCAGCAAATGGTCAAAACTGCTTTGGAGACAGTAACCTAACAAATTTCCTTTAGTTATAGATACGCATGTCATACTAAGTCTTTCAGTTATATAGCTACGTATGACATACAGATACGAATGACAACACATAATCTTAGGTAGATTACGTAAATCATACTAAGAAAAATACCGTTGTATTATTTAAAAGCACGAGAATTATCAGGCATTAGTAACGCCATTTATTTGAATAGTTCATAATGCATGTAAGGGCAGTTCAACTTTAAAAAAAAGGGGAAAATTAACATTGCAACATTTACAAAAAATCGGTGGTAAAAATCTAAAAAAAGATGTCAAGAAGATGATTTTGAAAGATTTTTAGCGGTAATTATAGACTGCGTGGTCTTGGTAAATCGCTTCGGCTCCCTACGAAACGCATTTCCCCGTCTCATTGCTTCATTATGGGCGGAAAACTTCTTGTCAAGACCAGTTTTGTTTAATTCCTTTTCGATTTTAGAGTTTTGAATTGTTGCATTGCTGGAATTTGAAAGTGTTTTCGACTCTTTTAAAGTAGTTTTGTTCATTTCTTTCCCGGCTTTGGCGCTTTGATTTGTTGCATTCGTGGACTGAGAAAGTGTTTTCGGCTTTTTTAAAGGAGTTTTCTCTTTCAAAATTGAAGTGCTGGACGATGGTTTCCGCGCAGTTTGGACTTGAGACGTTTTTTGTACAATTTTGGCATTCGTTACTTTGGTTGTAGATTCGAGTTTATTTACTGGCGTTCGGCCGGTCGAAGTACCAGCCGCATACACACGTCCTTCGAATTTGTATGCAGCAATTGCTGGAGCGTTTACGATGGACTTTCTGTTGCCCTTTACAACGTCTTTTGTAGCAGGAGCGCTTGTTTTCGGCCGTATGGGCGCAGATATTGGCCGTTTCGGAATTAGGGCAGTTTGCGCAGTAGCAGTCGGTTTTGGTCGATCAACTCGCAAAGCCGATTTCGCCTTGTCCATAATGCGCCTTGTGGACGGCAGGGACGGCTTGGGCGGTTTGGACGGCTTGGACGGCCCGTTGTCGGAGCGTACTGAGAAGCGACTGCGAAGGTTGCGAACTCGAACCGGGGTTTCCCCTTTTGGCTTTATGACATCACTAGATGAGCTTAAGCGCGGCTTTGGTTTCTTATTGATTGGAGTTGGTTCTTTCGATTTTAAATTTCGCCGCCCTCCTATATAGATAAACATGTTAATAAAATTAAACAATAGGTTTACAAACAAAAAATTGCATGTGAAAAACCAGTCATTTCATGAAATTCCTACAATGTTTAATGGACGGCTCTGGCATGCTATCGAACCAAGAAATATGCGAGTTAGGTGGCCGAATACAACGGTGTGGGAAGTTAAATAAATCTTTCTTCTGGCTTGAGCATTACATGGAAGGTCGTATACCAGCAGTCATTTTAAAGATAATGATTCGTCAAAGTTGATACCAAGGCATTCTGACGATTAACCGTGGTACAGAAACCTTTTTTTTCATTTAGAGGAAAAGGTATCTTATTGCAGGTTAACATGACTGGTTTTACACAGTTACTATGCACTCACATATATAACAACACAGACGACATAACAGCCACAGCAATGGTTCTACAGCATGCGGTTAGGTGACATTGATTTGGTTAGTGATGTGACATGCCGGCTTAGTTAGTGAAGCAATGAAAACAACTTGCCAATATGAAGTGAGAAAATTACGATTTAACAGGAGTATTCATACATACGTTTTATGAATAGTTAACTCAAACTTGTATGTATTTTTAGGACTCGAAAATTACAGGGATGATTTTGGAGCAGTTGCAAAATAATTGGACAACATTTATGGAGCTTCCATAAACGTGAAGGAATTACAAGCTACAGTTCTGTACCAGCGCATGAATCAAACCTTTGCAGTCAACAATTCATTACAGAGAATTAAACCAACGCTTCAACTTTTTCCACGTTTCTAAAAATGAAGCAGAAGATGCAAGTTTACGTGCATAAGAATGTGTTAGAGTAGGGCTTAATAGTTCCTGTGGTATTAATGTACTTTTTGCATCCCCTAAAATTATTTTCCCCCTTAAATTCTTTGCACCCCCTAAAATTTATTGCACCCCCTAAAATTTATTGCACCCCCTAAAATTCTTTGTACCCCCCAAAATTTTCTGTAAACCGTACAATTTTGCTTCCTTTTCAAACTTTCAAGCTTGGTAAGTTTGCGACCCCTTCCAGTTTTATAAATATTTTGAATGGTATTCAATATCCTAACCATGTGTTAATTCACTAATGCAGGCGCCACATTACAGGGCATGATTAGATACATTCTGCGGGGTGGGACCCTTCGTGTGGGCCATATGTTGTTCATGCCTGGTATAAATGGATCAAAAAAAATTGATCTAAGTTTTCAAGCAAAAATCTTTAAAAATAAGTTGTTTTATGTTTGGATATCCGAACTTGTATCTTCAAGTCATTTTAAAAAGCCTTCACACTGTTTGATCTAAATGGATCAAGCAAATTGAGATCTAAGTCGAGTTTTCAAGCAAAAATTTGTGACAATGCAGCCAAAGTGCAAGTTTCGATTTTAGTGACAGTGATAGTTGCACTATCCGAGTGTTTCAGGTCGTTCTTTGGATTTAATGAGATGCCTCAACAAGCGCAATACAAAAGTTGATTTTGTGTTTGCGGAATACGTTACAAGCGCAAGCAGACATCACCGACAGCCAAAAGCCCGCAAATAGGCTATAAATACCCTTGCCGAAAACGCCATTTATTGCACGAGGCAGTACGCCTTTTTCTTTTTGTCAGGGTTAACTTTGGCAATGTTGGATGTCTCGTTTTCTTCTGATGCGTCTTTTGAAATTGGCCCTGGGTTTTGGGCTATGCCGGATGCTTTAATTTACAAAAGCTTTATATAAGGCAAAGCAGCACATTGAAACAGCTGAATTTGCCACGACGTGTAACAGCCAAACAAGAAGCTAAAATCTATCAATTAAACCACTATAATCACGTGAAATTGCACAAAACATTGCGATTGAACGCCATTGGCTATTTCGACAGTCGGGTGTTTAAACTGACCAATCATTGACCGAATTGAAACGGTGGTTCTACCAATAGTCCTTGGCGTCCTCAAATTCATCAGACGATGAAAAATCTTGGAAAATTTGGTCAGAAAATTGAACCTGCTTTTAGCTATATGATATACAGAAAACTTGCTTAATTCCTAATAAGGGTAGGCAGGTGAAGCTGTTATACAGTTGAATGTAGTACAGGATGTTTTATTACCTTTTTAGAATAAGATGTTCTAAAACCTTTTTATAATAAGATGTTTTTCTTATAGTTTCTTTGTAAAAATCTAACCCTATCCAGAATACTTAAAAAAGTATGATTTAGGTTTGGTACTAACAATTTTCCATAGACCTGCACTTAAAATTTTAACGGAGATTTAGAACAGGGTTGATTACTCAGCATTATTTCCGGAGATAGGAAAATGGACCTCAGATTACCTCATTCCCAACGCCAGGTTACCAGAGCTATTGTAGAGCATTGAATGCGATAGATATATTGCTACAGATTGTGATTGAACTATTAAAATCTTCAGAGTTCAGGTAACATCAGTTAAATGCCTTTCAAACGAACAAAACTGACTTAACACTACCTTGTTTGGATTAAACAACATTTTAGAGGATGGTAAGACGCGATAGGTATAAGCTACACGACCTGACTATACCATTAAATCATAATACAGATGTCATCTATGGATCAACTATATAGGAAAAACCAGAATTTCAAAGATTTGTTAAAATAAATAATGACATTACCTTCTTCTGGTTGAATTTCTTTTGATTTCTTTTTCGTGAGCTCACGTTTAGTCGATGCTTTTTTCGCTGGTTTCATCGCATCTACCATCTTTTCTAGTTGAATTGGTTGATTTTTTAAAACTGAGCTGTCCTGTTCCGGTGTTGGGTCGACTGCTGATTCTAATTTCGGATGATTCCCGTTCACTTCTGTAGAATTTACATCATCTTCGCGTGTAGTGACTGTGTCGGAAGTTGTAGCTGGCAAAATAGAAAGCTTGCCCTTCTCTTTAGAACTTTCTACAGCTTGCTTCACTGTGTCTACAGGTAATTCACCTTGGGTAGTCGGAATTTCATTTATTTCTGATGGATAACCCACAGACGTTCGATGCGCGAGTACAGTCTTGGTATTGTCTGTTATTTCAGAACTTTTAACTTCAACATTTTCTGGAGTACCCTGTGTCGATGATATGGGTAGATCCAAAGGGGTATCTTTGACATTTTGGTCAGAAATTTCCGCTTTTAAAGTCTTTATAGTCATTTTCGTTAAGTCAACTGATGTTTCGGTATCATTTGGTTTGGAAGTAGATGTTTCGACCAACGTAAGTTCAATGTCATTTGGAGAAAGTGAGTCCTCTGTTTCGTCTACCTTTACAGCCATCTTCGTATTAGCGTCATCATTATCGCTTGACGACTTAGGACTCTCCTTGGTTTCAGATGGAAAATCTTCGTTTGGTTTAAATGATGAGTCCAACACAATTTTCGAATCAGTGTCGATTTGGGTCGAAACACCATTTTCTATGACATCTCTTGGTTGAGTTTTTACTTCTTCTTCAAGTGTTTCTGAAGGAGCATTTACAGGTTGTTCAGGGGTTTTTAAAGAAGTTTTTACATCTTCTTCAGGTGTTTTTAGAGGAGTTTTTACATCTTCTTCAGAAGCATTAACATTTTTTTCCGGAGTTTTTGCAGTTGTTTTCAGATCTTTTTCAGGTGTTATTGTACCAGACATTACATCTTCTTCAACAGTTTTTAACGATGTTTCCACATCTTCCTTAGGCGTATTTAAAGGAGTTTTTAGCCCTTCTTCAGATGGATTTTCTCCAGGTAAAGTATTATTGTTATTGGGTTTGTTAATAGAATCAGTGCTGACAGTGTCTTTTTCCTCCAGGCCGTTATTTCCATTTACCACCGAGATCAGTCTACGTGCAAAAACACATCAATCAAACTAAGCATGCATTGTTATTTACAATTATACATCAGCAACACAAGTGTACTCTTGGATGTGTTAGTGGATTCATTTACATTGGCTTAGTAATCATTATGTAAATTTTAAGATTAACTTCTTTTTATGTTGTTAAGGTTACAGTTGATTAAATGAGTAATTAAAACCTCACACCACATGTTAGATAGAATAGGATATTCATGTTTATTCCCGTGAATGGGAAAACCAAGGGGGTTTAACACACGGGCAATCATCAGATCACCTCGCGCCCACCGTCGGGTTATCGGAGCTAATAAACTGTGTTGTGTATGATTCATTAAATTTAGTAATCTTAAAGTTAACTCCTTTTTATGTTGTAAAG
>CH001979.1:803092-823268 GCA_000149265.1 Ciona savignyi
CTAGTTGATCTGAATGTTTACGTTATGAAAATGCAAACCCTGAACAAACTGAAATATGAGATATTGCAAATCTAATTGTTAACATTTTTAATAAATTGAGGTATTAAGGATGGTGTGCAGAAACCTCGATCCAGCTTAGGTCCTAGATTAATGGTGGGCCTTATTTCAGACTTTAGAGCAGTTTTCTGTTATGTTGCAGACACACGCTCACTGACCGAAGTAAGAACACGGGCAATCATCAGATCACCTCGCGCCCACCGTCGGGTTATCGGAGCTAATAAACTGTGTTGTGTATGATTCATTAAATTTAGTAATCTTAAAGTTAACTCCTTTTTATGTTGTAAAGGTTACAGTTGATTAAATGAGTAATTGAAACCTCACACCAAATGTTAGATGTCAATCTATGTTGGCACAAAAGTTGAAACACTGTTCACATTTATGTTATCACAAGTTTAGCTTAATATAGTTTAATTCACATGCGCATGGACTAAAGATTATAATAAACTTACAGTGACAAGGTGTGTACTTACTTTGGTGGCTTTTTAGGCGAATCTGATTTCTTCAACTTGAAACCTTTCTTGATATCGCTGAGCAGATTGTCAATGATGTTCTCCTATGAAAAGATAATAGAAAATAACATAATCATATAAGATAAGTAAAAACATGACCCATGGCCTAATGTTTGTTTTATTTACAATTTCCCCGGGGCACTTTGTGCTCCCAGTTCACATAATACATGGTGGTAACTGGCAAGAAAGGTTAATGAACTGATAGTTATTACATTGGGACTAATTATTACATAGTAATCATTAGAATGAAAATGCTTGCGGAAGCTAACCTAGTAGAACAATGGGCCGAAATAAAACCAAAAGAACGCCCCATCTTAATCATGTAGAACATAAAACAATTGCTTTAATAACTCAAAAGTAGACATAATTTGGTAATTTCTCTAACACTGCGACTCCAACTTGTGTGTATAAACATGAATATCGGATGTAACAACCTATATGTATCGAAAGGAACCCACTCAAACTCGAAAGGAACCCAGAATTTTTTTTATAAAGCAACATAATTATTACATGTACAACATAAAGCAATTGCTCCAGTAACCTGACACTACACACAACAGTAAATACCATCGATTGCCTGTAAACATTAGTTGCATTTCCAACAGCAAGGATAAACATAAGTATTGTAACCGACCGGTTAGTTAGGTGGTTTAGTGATGCCTTTCAACCGAAAGGTTCTAGGTTCGAAACTGGTCACTAGCTGCTCGGTTGTGTCCTTGGACAAAGCACTTAACGGAAACTGCGTTAACCCAGCAGATTAATGTGTTCTAACAAATTGAAAAAAAACGTCTATCATACACAACATCCTGCAATATTGTTAACCCGACTTTGGGGGCGAGGTAATCTGACGATTGCCCGTGTGCCCCCTTGGTTTTTCCTTTAACTTGGATAAACATGAATATCCTATCCTATCATATGTAAGACCTCACCCCTGCAGGAGGTGGTGCAAATTTTGGGGAAGCTTTTCCACTTTTCTTTCTTTCCTCTTCCAGCAAGGCCCTTTTTTTCTTTTTCTCTTCCATCACTCTTCTTTCCTCATTCTCTTTTATTGCAGATGTAATCTGTGGACCAAAATGTTTTTTTAGACTAAAAGCATAAATAAACTTGTAACTGCCAAATAAACCTAAATATATAAAAAAAATATAAGTAATTGTTATGCCAATCTATTGCGCAAAAGCTGGCTGGATATATTGGGTACATGTTTCACTTTTGTCCTGTTGGGTGTTTAAATACACATTAAATGATTTATACAAGGTAAACATCTTAATACTTATTTTGGTTTATCACAGTGCACATGTCTTCTTGTTCCCAATATTGCCAAAGCTACTGTAATGTAGATTAACTTATCAATTGTACTGGGTTTAAGTTACATCTGCTTTAAATGCCTTGTTTAAGGGCAAAACCAACCAGCCAGCGGCTGGTTTCGATCCTACAATCATTCAACTGAGCGCCGATGAATGATAATACAACCGATTAAACTAACTCGCCTCATTGAATTAGCCAAATGGTTGTGGGTCATATGGGTAATGTACAGCGAGTTCTTAAAAAAATAGTCTTAAAGGGACCGTGATGACTTCATAACTTATTCCTTTAAAAAAAAGAAGAAAATTGGCTAAAAGACAAATCCAGCCGATGCATAAACTATACATCAGGTCATTTGGAATGGAATTTGGTTCGAAAATTTACAAAAAATAAATAAAAATAGGTAAAAAAATACATTTTTTTAAATAAAATTAGTTAAAAAAATACATTTTTTAAAATAAAAATAGTTAAAAAATAGAGATAGCTTAACGTATTACATCATACAATAAAAAGTTATTTGGACCTGTTCACAGAACTTTGCAAACGTGCAGAAAGCTTCTTCAAGTTTAAATTTATTCACATCCTCCACCAGGTATTTAGCAAGGTTCACACGGAGATCTTCTATCTCAACCAAATCCTGCTCGAAAATCCTCACGCGGTCAGATGCGCTTTGTAAAAACGGAACGAACTGTTTTTTGACGTCGTCAGAAGCTTTGTCAACCTAAAGTGAAAATTTTTTAGACTGAATGTGTTGTATTCTTGTATTGGAGGTACTTGGTAGTGAATTGTAGTGAATGAAATTAAAGCGAAACACATCAGGTTATATAGCACGAAATGCACGCAAAGAATGTTACACTCCAGGTAAATGATTATTACACATATGCGGGCATGATTACAGGGCACAAAATAACTGTACGTAAACCTGCACATATTACTACAGGGATAAAAATTAACGCATTTCCTCCCCGAGAATGTAGCAATTCTTTGACGCTAAATTCCTTTTTGAGACACTGAGAGAAGACCTACACATTTTGTAACCAGAGCTAGAAAACTGATAATATTTAAATTCTAAAAAAAGTACAAACTCCGGCCCACCTGATCATGGGTATTGTTTCTTCGTATTGTTTCCTAGCCGAATATTGTTTCTATTATTGTTTTTAGCTAAATATTATTTCTTTTATTGTTTGTAGCATAATTTACTTTTGAGGCGTTGGTAGGAGACCTACACATTAGTGTAACTTGGGCAACGGCAACTAAAATCCAGTGGTGGATAATGGGCCTATCCTTTAACATTATATAAAGTCAGTTAAGATTACCCTTATTAACCGACAGTAATGATGAATAAAACCTTTAAAGGAAATGCACATCTATACCCAGTGATGGGATTCAAAATTTTAAGGGCAAGTTTCTTCTTTTTTGGTATCGTACTTACTAACAACAGGTTCTCTAAAAGGTCTAATGTCTGTAAAAAAAGCAAGAATCGGATCGGTGATTATCCCGACAGTCCAAAGACCGGTTGGACCGAACCCATGCGAACCTTTTGAATCCAATTACTGTGTATAGATGGCATATAACCAATTAAGACCCCCATCAATGCCCATACCTGCTTAGTGAGCTTGTTCAATGCACCAGTCAGTTTTCCGATCGACGCCTTCAGATGATCTAGCGAGATGGTTTTGCACATTGACACTGTTTTGAGCTCGGACGGGATGGCCAGGAGGTGCACATGGTTTTCCTGTGCCTCCATGACCACGCAGTGCATCAGGGTCATTCGTGGCTTGTTGGCCTTTGTTTCAGCTAGCTGGGTTTTTATTCATTCATTAGTATGGGCGGGTCCACGGACCACGGTAGCTCCAGGACAAGAATTTAGGCCGTAGAAGGCCCATTACTCCAGCGCCCCGGGCTAACATGGATCCGGGATATAGCTGACTGGGTTAAAAAATGCATATAATTTTAAGTACATAGGTGGATTAGTCGGCACAGTTAGCTTTGGACTGTCTTGTTAGTTTATATCAGACAAAATGTAGATCAAACCCAGCCGCTAGGTAATTGTGACTAGTGGGGGAAACTAAAAAGAGGGAAAGCGTATACAGAAATTTTTAGTACATTTTAGTTGATGAAATTTTTAGTACAGTGGTGCATTAGTTGAGATAGTTAGCTTTGAACTGTCTTGTTTATTCATTTCATATAGTTAGCATGTCGGGTCATCAGACAAAATGAAGTTTGAACCTAACTACAGGCAAGCCATGAGGTAGTCCAGACAATTTCTCTGCAACTCCCTTTGTTATTTAATCACGGTAATCAACTTTCTCCTACTCATATTCCATTGCCAATATCTATACCTATATCAATGGCTTGCTCATAGTTTAAATAGGAAAGTTTGTGTTTTAAAAGTGTTTTAAATGCCTATATCTATAATATTCCCTACATATCCCTATCTATATTCACTTTATATCCACATTTACTATAGACCTATTATCAAACTAGTCACTTTACCTTTAACAGTGAAGTAATTTTGAATGCATGGGCATCACCAGCATAACCTCCAAAATTTAAATAATTTCCCGTTTTCAAAATGAGAACAAGAAAATCCTCAAGCTTTTTGCAACTCTTTAGATCTGATAAAATACAATATTGATCATTGTGTGTATATCATTCAACTTTTAAGGTTTCAATATTGGTGAAAGAGATTGTGATTGCAAAACTAGAATAACCTATGTAGCACAGATAATAGCACAGAAAAATCTTAAAATAAAAAGTAGTATAATGTAGATTGTGTCGGTATATTCTTACATATACATTAGTTAAAAAAATATAAAAAAAATACATCATTAGTCTAGCCAAATAGATTTTGTAGTAAGTTAGTCGAATGGTTGAAGGTTTGGAACTGTTTGCTCGCAGGTAAATTGTGTGTAAAGACACTTTAACAGCACAGTGTACAAATGGAATCATTTAAAAAATGTCCATCAATCATATACAATAGCTTTGGTACACAGTGACCGTAATATAACGATTTTCTGTGTGATGCTTATGCATTCATTAAGATATAACATGAATAAACTGTTCTATATTTTGACTGGAAGAAAAATAGGAAGTAAATACCTTGTAAAGCTTGCTTTTTTTGTATTCGTTTTATATTTTCAACTGTTTTATTTTTTCAACAGTATTATATTAACTAACTGTTATATATTTCCTAACTGTTTTATATTAACTAACTGTTTTATGTTTCCTAATTTTTTTTTATTTTCAACTGTTTTATATTCCCTAACTGTTATATATTTCCTAACTGTTTTATATTTCCTAACTGTTTTATATTTCCTAACTGTTTTATATTTCTTAACTGTTTTATATTTCCTAACTGTTTTATATTAACTAACTGTTATATGTTTCCTAACTGTTTTATATTCCCTAACTGTTTTATATTCCCTAACTGTTTTATATTTCATAGAATTACCTTTAGCAGCTTGCTTTATATTTCGTATCTGTGGAAGAATGGATTCCATTTCCTCCTCAAAACTCTCACGAGTGATCGAAGCCTCAATCCGCAAGGTGTAGTGCGGGACAGCGACTAGAAGACGGAAATATTTCTCAGCGTTGCCGAGAGTAGCGGGGTCACCACTAAAGGAACGGATCATTTCAACTTCAGTGTCTTCCGGTAGGAACTTTAACATGTTTTTCAGTTTTTCTTCGGCTGAAATAATTCTCAGTAGTTATTATCATATAAGAAAGGCTAAAAAATTCAATTGGGTTGTTTTAAAATGGCTTCTATCTGTACTAAAAAAAACAGTGAGGCCATGATAAGATAAATACTCATTTTTTGTCATGACCGAGTAACATGCGCGTTTGGTTATTGGAAAATTTAAAAGGTAATAAATTTAGTTTTTGAGCGACTTATTATATTTCACTGAACTTAGGAAAGCACCTTGTTCAAGAACACAACTCCACAAAAAGTGGCCTGGGTGAAAATCAAACCAGACACAAATATTTTCTTCCTTATCCCCTAGAGCGTAGACCAACGGTAATACTTAACAAACTAGCCTATTGGTACGACATTGCTGCTTCACCAAGGTTTATTATTATTAAAAATTCTGTTATTTAAATTTAACATACTTAAGATCTCCCTGTTGCCTTGGCTCAAAGCTGTAATGATCTGGTCATTTGGGAGGCGGAATTGGCGAAGAAATATGTTGATGTTCATGCTTCTACGGCCATCAAGCAGGCTAATCTGAATAAAGAAAGATAATTTGTTATTCGTAGGGGAGAGGTGGAAGTATCAAAGCTGAAGCAAAACACTTAACGTCAAGTTGCTGTACCTGTTGCCAAAAACATGGGATAGGATAGGATATTCATGTTTTTACCCATGAATGCGAAAACCAAGGGGGTTAACACACAGTCAATCGTCAGATCACCTTGCACACACCGTCAAGTTACCGGAGCTATTGCAGTGTGTTGTATATGATTCAAACATTCCTTAAATTTGGTAGAATGCATAAATCCGCTGGGTTCAGGCAATGTCTGTTAAGTGCCTGTAAAGTGCCAAGGACATAACCGAATAGCCAGCAAACAGTTTCGAATCAGCAGCCTATCGGTTAAAAGACATAAGGAAATTATGAAAACCTAGCTTTACAACATGACATAGAAGAAACATTTAAACTATTTTATTATAAACACAGTGCAACAGCACCAGTAATGCTGGTAGCCACAGGAGTAATCTAAAGATTGCCTTTGAGATAATAATGATCACTTCTTTTAAATTCAGGGGGATAAAACATAAATATCCTATCACTTTAAACTCCAAGAAATAAATTAATTTCTTTCTGTTTTATAAAACATGTGGTGTCGAAAAAAAGCAAATTTTATTTTTCTTCCAAAAAGTGGAAGCGTTTAAATGTTACATGATATTTCTTACATTTCATTATAAACCTTGTATTTACGCCAATATACCTCTGTCGGTGTTGCCTTTTTCTTTTCTTTTGGCGCTTGCTTCTTTTCTATCTGCTTCTGAGAGAACAACTCTTCTATGTTCTTGTAATTTGGCTCCACCTTACAACCGCCACGTTCCAAGTTTTCCCACACGCTTTCAGTACTGGATGGGTGGTATGTGGTTAAGATAGTTATGCATTGGTTATTGGTTCGTCAGTTAACCAATTTATTGTCAGTTTTCCACTAAATAATCAAGAAAAAGCCAACCGATTTTTCGGCATAACAAACAAAAGCGGTACCTCTAATTACTACAGGATCGCTTGGATCGCTTGGAGGGTTAGAGTTAGCGTAACGGTTCTAAGCGCCCAAACCAAGCATTTTTGGACGCTCTCCGATTTTTCATTATTTCCTTGTTTGGTTGATTATTTAATTGCATGATTTTCTGTACTTATTCATTGTACCTTCTTTCTTTTAAGTCAGTTGCGTTGTGGCGGTCGAGGCGATAGACTAGCCAACAGAAATAAATTGTGCTAAAACGCTACAATATGTATTTTATTCTAATCACACACCTTGACACTATTATAATCACGCGGATTTGATCTTTAAATTAATTGTGCTGAAACGCTACAGTATCTTATCTTACCTTGTCCTTAGAGTGTTTTGCGGAATCTTCTGCCAGTTAAACTTTCTTAATTTCGCGGTCGGTTTTGGAACAGTAGCAGAACGTCTGATGGATGGGCGGGGTGCAGGGGGTGGGGGAATTCCCCCCATGGGTGGGGGTGGTGGCGGTCCCCCTAAAGGCGGGGGCTGTGGGGGTCCCCCTAAAGGCGGGGGTGGTGGCGGTCCCCCTAAAGGCGGGGGTGGTGGGGCTCCCCCTAAAGGTGGGGGTGGTGGGGGTCCCCCTAAAGGTGGGGGTGGTGGGGCTCCCCCTAAAGGTGGGGGTGGTGGGGCTCCCCCTAAAGGTGGGGGTGGAGGGGCTCCCCCTAAAGGTGGGGGTGGAGGGGGGACCCCAGTCATTGGGGGTGCAGGGGGAACTGCAGGAGTTAAACATTCCACATTTGGCCCATCTATCTCTTCTACATTCATCTCTTTCGACTGATCAACCAACTCCCGCTCGGTTTGAGTGCAAACATCGTTTATGCTTAGCTTCGGCTTGGCTCGCTTGGCGTAAAGCAATCTTTCAGCTTCCTCTTCAGTTTCAACAACCACTGCCTTCTCGGCGAGGGTGCCCAGCGCCTTCCAAGCTAAATCTGACACCTGGTCGTCTGGGTTGAGCTGCACCAAGCACTGGAGAATGGTGAGTAGGTGGTTGGCTTGTGGGGAATTGCAGACCTGGATAGAGTTTAGTTGGTTATAATTTGATGTGATGTTGCTTGCGAAAACTGCACTAAATGTCTGTAACAAAGTATTTGCAGATTACAGTTAGGTTGTAACAAAGTATTTTTTGATTACAGTTGAGTTGCAACAAAGTATTTGCAGATTACAGTTGGGTTACCGGCCTAATGTGTGGAATATCGTCAAAGTATTGCGAAACCAATTTGTGCTTTCACCATTACGATAACTATCTATCGACTGGTTTCAATCCAACAACCCTCACCAACCTTTAAGACAGATTTTTTAATAAATTAACTTAAAAAATAATTTTTGCTTACTAGTTTTCAAACCAGTTCGAAATTATTAATTCTTTATTAATATTAAGACACCAAACTGATTCGGATAAAAACATCCCTATGCATCGGCCAATTTCCCAAACCAATAAAAACACCATTATATAAATATCCCATGCCTTATTGAATACAGCAGCGAACACATCTTGGTGGTTATTGATATCAATCCCATCTGCTCCAGTGATCGCCTGTATTTCTTCCTCATCTTCCAACTTTTTCTCATCGAAAACTTCGAGCTGAATGAGCAAGTCATCCGCCTCTAAATGGCTGTGTGTGGGAAGGAAATTAAAATCAACATTCCGTAGGTGCCTTGGTAAGTGAGCCACAGGGTCATGTACAATTTAGGGCAGCGTTGTTGCGACGTATAGGGGGGAAACTAAAAGAAGGGACAGCGGAAAGGAGGGAAAGAGGGAAGCTGCTCATTAAAATAAAAATAAGATTGGGGCAATAAAAATATATATATATTAAATACAAAAATAAAGATTAAAATCTATAATGAAGATTAGGGCATGAATGTAAGTTTTAAACATGGGGTTGGAGTTAGGGTTAGTTCTGGGGTTGAGATTAGTGTTTCGGGCAGGTTTTAAATTAGTTTCCATAGTTTTAGTGAGCAGTTTCCCTCTTTCCCTTCTTTTAGTGCCCCGCATTTAGTTTACTATTCCGAAGAGTAAGCTTTGTACATGCATCAAGGTATGGTTGAAAGAGTGATTACTTGTGCTATTTTATAGCAATGTAACTAAATAAAATGCATAGTACTATAATAGTTGACTGTAGTTTAATGGTGCTAATTGTAAGAAATTTACTCAGAAAGTGACACAATATGCAGACTATTAGCTTTGCAACTAACCCAAGATCTTCAGATTATGTGAGTTACTAACAGGACCTAAGAAGAATAGGATAGGATATTCATGTTTATCCCAGTGAATGGGAAAACCAAGGGAGTTATTACACGTCAGATCATCTCGTGTCCACCGTCAGGTTACGAGAGCTATTTTAGTGTGTTGTATAATTCAGACATTCCTTTAATTTGATAGAACCTAGGAATCGAGAAATGTCATGTAATCCGCATCTTAAACTAATTATAATACATTTTACCTATTTATATAATTGCAACTTAAAGTATCACCTGCCATTACAACTTTCAACCATACAGTGAACATCTTAAAAGCCTTACTCGGTGGTTTGGATCATTTGTGGCTCACTTACACAGGCAGCAGTCTGGTTTTAATGGGTTAGTAGCACACTGTACACATATAGGGACAACACGTCTACCGTGTTAGTTGAATTACGTTTGGTTAGTTAAATTACAAATGCAATCTTTGATAAGCAGCTGAGAAAAATTAGACTGCAACAATTGCCTCAAAATGTAAAATGCGAGCTCAGGGTCAATTTGACAAATTTTCAAATTTGAAAAAGAAGTCAATATCTTTTAAAACAATCATTTTAAACAATAAACACCAAATTTGGCTGGCCCGTATTCACAATTGTGCGTTATTAAATCTTATAAAAAATATCGTTGCAGCTGTTTAACTGTAGAGTTTTGGTTATTTATACATAACTACTTTGTAAATATGTCTTAACTTCACCAGCATCATTGGCAAAGCAAGCCATAGAAACAGGCTGGTTAATTCCATCAAATTTTGAATCAACGTACTTTTGTGTACGGTACACCGACACCATAATCGTTATATCGCATTTTTAAAATGGGTTTGTTCAACTAATTAAATAAGCTGGCATCGCCTAAGGATATCAACACCACCACCACAATAAACCACAAACCTGTACTTTAACATGATCTCATGTAAAGTACAGGAAAACACAAATCGAAATTAAACGCGGCAATTTCAACACCACAGCGATTCAGCGACAAGCATTAAATTATAAAGCCGCGTTTAGCGAACTTTTTGTACCAGTTTCCGAATGCGTCATGGTTCTCGGGGTCATTGAAGATAGCGCTAGCTTTTCTTCTAGTTTAAAATTATGAAATTATATTTTGTTGGACTAGAATGTGTCTTGGCAATAATTTGTCTGAACTAAGCAATATATGGATGGGGTTGTCTTTGCTGCACACACATACAGGCTGCAAAGCCATAAGGATAGCACTGGCTTTACATAAGTATGACCAAATCCACAGTAAAACATGAGAATCTGGTATAAAAGGTTAAAAGGTAAATTATCCCAGATTGGGTTATCATACAGCCTACTTCAATAATATAATTTGAATAAAAAAAATATTGGATTTCTAAATTAATAAGTTATAAAATACAAACACAACCACAGAGATTAAAATATAACCTGTCTGATTTAATAGCCCAATGCTTTATTTGGCTTATACAGTTGAATGTATTAAACTACTATGGCCGATTACAGTATCAACCTTTAGCTGAAAGATTGTCGGATCGAAACCAGTGAAAGGCAACTTGGTTCTGTGCTCTGTTCCTGAATGCAGTAGTTTGAGTTGAACTTAAACAGCGCAAACTCTTAATCATATACATAATATATGTATTATAATGTATACAATACACTGGAAGAGCTTGGACAACTGCAAAAGCTTTGTATGACAATAACGACGTGTGCACACACAAGAATAAAAAAGAAGATATTCTTATATGATAATACTTAAAATATGATAATAATCACATTGATTGCATAAATCGTTTAAAGCCAAGATCATTGCGAACAATTAACAGACCACTTTTACACAGGCCTTAGGTGATCATTTTAATAGGATGAACGCAATTATACACCCATTGTACAATGGTATATGGATATCTATAGTAATTGGAATTTGGCATGTTTAATTTAAAGCCAATATTACTTCAAAGCAATTTTCTAAATGAAAAATTGTTTTCCATACCAAAATTAATCTTATATTTTATAATTTAATTATGAAAAATCAACAATAATACAACCTTGAGTGTTGACTTTCATGTTTCCTATATGTACATAACGATTAATAAGCATTTTAAGTGTTTAATTTTAACCCAAAAAGCAAACAAAACTGTCGCCGTCAAGGTATACTGTGTATATTTTATTACACAGAACAGGGTTACTGCCTATCAGCCTTTCTATAACAATAAAGAAACTAATGGAATGTTGAGTAGGAGTGGCTAAGGTACACCCAGTGTCGAGTGCATGGTAGCCACAAAACGTCAAAAGGGTGAGTAATTTACCACAAACAAGCGGATTTGTATAGCGCAGTGTTTTTCTACAGCATAGGAGAATGGCCTAAGAAACCAACTGCCAGTGGTATATGCAAGCTTTAAGTTGTTCGCCAATTAAAAAATTTTGGTAAAAGCAAATGAAGTCACAAATTTTAAAAACCTATGTGTTCATTACAAACAATTGACATGGTTGTATTTTTGAGGAATGAGAAATAAATTTTACAATTTTGGGCTTGGTTAAATATCCTCTGCAATATGTTAATTTATAACATGAAACATTCTTTAAAAAAAGGGTCAAAACGATACTAAAAAGACCCACTTTACTTAAGAAACTACATGACTGCTACGCATGTAATACAAAACAAAATAATTGACAAACCACACATCTACTGCATACATTACCATCACGTACTAGTTAGTCGTTAAACAATCAGCCCTGTGTGTTAGAGTGTGGGTTAAGTGCTTCACATAAACAATGGTGTTAGATACACAGTGCAGTTGTATTAGAGTGAAATGGGGCAAATGTGGTATTTAGTTTGCCAAGTTTTTGTCTTATTTATAGCTCACATAGTGTTGAATTGTTAGAGCACAACATATAGTAAGGTGTGATGCTGTATAAAATATGGGGTTAGTGAAAAAGCTTATACATAGACCACAACAAAAATTAACAGCGGTCATAGGGGGAATTATTACTCCCGTAGTGAAAAGACATTGTCATATAGGGTAAATTCTTCAATTGTCTAATAAGTAGCCTATATTACATAAGAAAAAATAAATATATATATATTATTTAATTTACTTTAAATCATTCAAAGATATTTAGTTATTTACAATATTGGGTTTTAAACACTTAAAAATATAGGACATAAAAACTAAAGCTTTACATAACTGATACTGGCATGTCTATTTGCTTACCGCAGTTCGGAAAGAACATCTAAAAGCTGTAACCCTGAAATGTAAAAAGACATTAAATACTGTACATCTAATTACTACAGGATCGCTTGGAGGGTGGGGTTTAGTGTAAGGGTTAGAGTTCTAAGCGCTTAATCCGCTCCAAGCAATTAAGGTGCTCCAAGTGATCCTGTAGTAATTAGAGGCACCCCATAAAATAAGAGAATGTTAGCAAAATATTGATAATGTGGTAAGATTAAAACAAGCCTCTAGTCAGTGGGTTGGCAAGGCACTATACTGCTTGAACATAGGAAAATATTGGGTTAAACAAAACTACTAACAATATCTTCATTACATACAGCATATCACAATAGCTCCAGTAACACGACGGTGGGTTCGAGTTAATCTGACGGTTGGCCGTATAAAAACGCTAAATAACGTTTTCACTAGTTAATCTGCCGACTGTTCATGTAAAATCGCAACTTGTGAGTATTCTATCCTATTAAACTAAAAAATTGACATAAAAAATCAGCCTACCAAAATTTTAACTAAGGGAAATCCCCATTGGTTATGCCCCTTAAGAGGACATAACTTAACAATTAAGGGGACGCAAAAGTTTTATGTTCTGGGTGCTAGATGCCGACAGCATTTGAACAATATTTGGTACGTCGTTATAAAAAAAATATTTAAACGTCGGGCGGACGAGTAGTTCATTCAACCGATTCAAATACCGACTTCTAAATAAAAACGGTCTTAGTAAAAAGTCAATCATGCATTCGAAACTTATCGCTGTCCAAAATTATACTTTTTAACAAAGTTTTTTGACATATAAAGAAATATAAGAACATAATACAAATATAATAAATTGCCTACCGATGAATTCGTTTCTCAATTTCACTCTTTTATGTATTGATTCCGTTGACAGTACAGCTGCGTTGATGAAGGAAAGAATACCGGTCTGGTAAGGCAGGTTCTCAGCGGAACGTAATTCATTGATCACCACGCTGAATCTGTACCGTTGCGACTTTGCGTGCTACGTGGAATTAAATGAGTTTTTTTAGGGCGGTTAGATCGGATAGAATATTCAAGTTTATCCTTGTGAATAGGAAAACCAAGGGGGTTAACACACGGACAATTGTCAGAACACCTCGTGCCCGTCGGGTTTAACGGAGCTATTGCAGTGTGTTGTATATGATATACACGTTCCTTCAATTTGGTAGAAATCAATATCCCACTTGGTTCAGGCAATGTCCGTTTAAGCGCTTTGGCCAATTGTGTACCTTGGTAAGAAGCTATATAAGCGAACGTCAATTGTTGAAAAAGAAATGCAGGAATGTATTTATCGCATTCAACACATTTTCGTAGCTCCGACAACCCAAAATTTCCTATCCCTTTTGAAAAACGAGAACCAAAATAGAAGAAAGGGAATAAGTCCATAATTGAAATAAAATATACGACGCACTGAAATAGCTCCGATTAACCGCTAACATATGCATGTGTTGTAACGCCCACTGCGTTTTACTAGATTATTCTATCCCTTCATAGAAAAAATGGCAGAAAACTAATATAGGAGAAAGGGGATAGGTTAATAATTGAAGTCAAATATAGAACACAGTACAATAGCTTCGGAAAACTGTGTGCACGAAGCAATAAGGCGATTGATTAACCATGCTTAAATGTGTGTTGTTTTTATTGGGAACGCTAAATACGTGACTCACTATTTATACAATACAGCTTCAAACAATTCTAATCTACAATATATCACTAATCACACAAAGGCCTGCATAATAATTAACGAAAGCGAAAGGGCAAAGGGTATATTTGCAGAAAAACAGTGTTATAATGATAGGCTACGTTGGATTGTCATAATGCTACGTTGGATTGTCGTTGCGATAGAAAGGAGAATCGATCTTGCAAAAATGAATTTCTCATTTCCATATATTATAGCTGTGCATGGTCACGATTCGTCCGACTGGTTATAGTCTGGTCACTATTGGTTTAGTGCGTTGCCTTTCAACCGAAAGGTTGGGAAACTGGTCGGTAACATGTCGGTTGTGTCCTTGGGCAAGGCGCTTAACGGACATTGCCTTAACCCAGCGGATTAATGGGTTCTACTAAATTGTAGGAATGTGTGAATCATACACACCACACTGCAATAGCTCCGGTAACCCGACGGTTGGCGCGAGGTGATCTGACCATTGCCCGTGTGATAACCTGCGTTGGTTTTCCCATTCGTGTTAAACTACCATACTTTTTCCGTTTTATCCTGTCCCCTTGACTTTAAATAAGTATGCCATTCTATTTTAATGTAACGAAGGAGCAAAAAATAAACTAAACCAAACTAGTCCACCTTGTACGGACGTGTGGCCTAATGGTTAACCCGACCGATACCAATTCTATAAAACGGCCTTAGAGACGAGCCCGCCATAAGATCAAATCTTAGCCCAGTAAAAAATAGTCCACCTTGTAATAAAAAATAGTCCACCTTGTAATAAAAAATAGTCCACCCTATAATTGACTTTAAATAATTATGCCATTAACGAAGGAGCGAAAAACTAAATAAACTAAACTATTCCACCTTATAATGCTCCATTGCGTCTATTGCTCTCGTTTTTCCTTCGGCCGAGTAAATGCACATTGCAGCGAGCAGCTCAAATACTTGCTTTTTTACCATCACGTTCGTGCTGTCTAAAGCTGTATTTGGGGCAATAGATAAATGGCATGTTAGCTTATTTTTGGCGAATTATTCATCGACAGTTTACGACCTAATAGGGTTGCGAGTTAGTGCTTTGCTTTTCAGCCTAAGGGTTGTAGGTTCAAAACTAGTTTTAAGGTGGTCGGATGTGTCCTTGGGCAAAATACTCAGCGGATATTGTCGGATTCCAGTGGATTAATGTGTTTTATCATTTAATTAAAGGAATGTCTGAACCCTACACGACACACCGCAAAGCTGCTGTAGGCGAACAGGAGCGCGATGGAATTTAACCAATACCTGATATAATTGCCCTTACATAATATAAGTCAGGTTTAAAAACCGACAATGAGGCGGCTGTAACCTTAAACATGATATCTGGCGGAAGTTGCCTATTTTTATCCTTCTTTAAAGTCACATTTAAAATTGAGTGTAGTTCCTCTTTTAAATTATCACAAGAAAAATCAGAACTGTAAAGAGAAATTTTTAGTATAATTGTCTCACTTGCTGCAACAATAATGGGATAAAAAGCAAGAACCGTCGCATGTCCAAATTGTTATCGCAACCGATTTGTATACCATTCTCTAATTAAAATATTCCAACGTATTCAACATAATGCAATAAGTCCCCCTCCCCCCACAGCGATGTACACGAGGTACAATCTTACGTTTTCACTTGTAAAACATCCCATCCCTGGGTTTAACAGTCAGCATCTCATCCTAATACATAAACTCAATATTTCGCTTTATGCATATGGTGGGAAAATCTAGGGATTAAGACAAGGTTCGGTAGTTTGACACAATTGTCATAAATCATTCACGAGGAAAACGCAAGTTCTCTATAACCTTATAGGGCATTTCTCTATTGATTTAACGTCTTTCGTAAGATTAATACTTAAAGCCGGAAAAAATCCCGGTCCCATACGAAACTATACGTTAAAATTCCTTTGCAAGCCTAAATGTTTCTATCCCGGTTTGTAATTAGAAAACATTTTTGCATAATGTTGTGTGGTCGGATGGTAGACTGTAAGTGCGACCAATTAATAACAAATCCATATGTAAAAATTGGTATTTTTGACGTGTATTGTTGTATATCATATGTTTAAAGCCTAATCCTGTCAATAACACAACCATAATACACCATATTAGCTCTAGTAGCCCGACTGTGGGTATGGAGGTACGCTGAAAATAACCCGAGTGATAACGAGTTTGTTGGTAAATTAAAAGAAATTTTAAATCATACAAAACACAGTGCAGTAGCTCCGGTAACACGACGGTAGGCGCGAGGTGATCTGATGATTACCCGTGTGCTAACCCTCTTGGTTTTTCCATGAACGGAGATAAACATAAATATCCAATTTTATCATATTAAACAAACGTGTACTTTTGTAAAAAGAACCAAGTTTAATATTTAGTGAATTGTCACCAATATGAAACGATAAATGGGGTAAAACTAAAAGGAGGGAAAACGGGAGAGAGGGAAGGAGGGAAACTGCACAGTAAAATGAATATTAGGGCATTAGAGTTAGTTTTAAACATGGGGTTAGAGTTAGGGTTAGTTCTAGGGTTGAAATAAGTGTTTAGGACAGGCCTAAAATTATTTTCCATAGTTTTGGTGTGCAGTCCTTCCCGCTTTCCCGCTTTCCCTCCTTTTAGCATTGCCCGATAAATGCCAATGTAAACAGGTGTAAAACAACAGGTAAAACATGAGACCGCCCAGGGAGCCCATATAAACAGGCACATTCCCCCTATACCTCCTAACCTACAAACCACACATAAAAATATGTACTTGTAGAGAGCACTCTAGTGTAATCTTCCCTTGAAATAACGAAGTCCAGCCCAGTGCGTGAATTCATCACGGCTTTCACGCATCTGAAACAACAACGCATTAGTTGCCTCATTTCTACATGGGTAGCCATGTGGAAATGTACACAAATAACTGATGTATGGTATGTGCTACCGAGCAGTCAAAGTTAGCGGGAGGTTTCTACGTGGCAAGTTACAACATGCGTTTAAAAAAGGACCTAGTGACGAGAACATCACGGGTTCGAAACTTGGCTCAGATATATTAATTTTAAAATCACAGCGATGGCTTAAGTTTTTCTAAGCATTACGCAATAACCTCCTCAATCGGGGTGGTAATTTAAAATTAATTTTTAGTCAAGAATTTTTTTTTCCAAAAAATTAGTCAAGCTCCAAATGTTGCGCCACTACACTTCAGTGTGAACAAATTTATCATTTCGTTCGTTTATAATTTAAAGTCATACACTCAAATATTGATTACAGTCCCCATAACATCACTAAATTAGAGCGTCTATCATCAGTCATCAGACGAAACGTTCTAAGATTAAAATCAGCGGAAGGATCTTAGCAGACGTCAAATAAATTCGGGGATTTATTGGTTGAACTAAAACAAAAATGTCTCAGGCATTCACAAACCAAATTTTTACCGGGCTTGGTTTTGAACCCGTAAAAGGCTCGTCACCAATACCGTTTTGTTTAGAATTGGTATGTGCAATAATCTGACGGTTATGTGTGTGATAACGCCTCTGTGTTTTACGCCCCAAAAAAATATAATAAATTCTTATATTGAACGGTCATGTGTGTTAACGTTAACGCGACCAATTCACATACCTATTTCAACTTGTATGCGTTCTTAGTGACGAGCCAATCATGGTTTCAAAACTTAGCGCGGTAAAAAAACAAATAATAAAAAAAAACGTTTCTTTTGAGAAACTTGCAAGGGTTAACGTTAATTTCCCTTCTTTTTTACTTTAAGAATAAAAATTAAGCATAGCCCGTTAAAAAAAACAAATAATAAAAAAACGTTTCTTTTGAGAAACTTGCCAGAGTTAACGTCAATTTCCCTTCTTACTTTTATTTAATAAAATATTTACCCCGGTAAATAAACAACGAAAAAATAAATGGCGATATTATCCTGCACAAGAAACTTGACAGAGTTAACGTTAATTTCCCTTTTTATTTTCCTTTTGTATTAGAAAAAAATTGCCCCGGTAAAAAAATAATAAATAAATATCCCTCACAGTTCGTACTCACCCGACACATTGCAGTAGTTCCATTGAGGTAATGAGAGCAGTTTTCGAGGACCTGGCTGTATCGTCAGACAGCCGTTCTAGCGTAGTAAACAGCACAGCCAGTCCGTCTTGTTCCAGGAACCCCTGTTTAATTAAAGCATTACGTCAGTGATTATATACAAGGAAATACAACTTTAACGTCATACGTAGTCATGTTCGTAGTGCAGAGTTTTTTACGGAGCCAAATTTCGAACCCATTAGGCTCTTCACTTGGACCGTTTTGGTGTGAAAGTCGTTAACTGTATGGGTCGCGTTGACTATTCGGCCACAAGTCGCTTGTTGACACGTTTTTCTGTAAGTCTTTTTTGTGTGCAAAAAATCAACATTACCCACTGCGCCCGAGTAAGATTATCAAAGCTTTACCAGTCCGTAGCGGTAAAAAGATTGCTGTGACCAACTGCGCTAATCAACTGCACTACCCGACTGCACGGTGTGTTAAACCTACCATCATCCACTCCTCAGAGCACTGTTGAATCTTCCTCTTGAGCCCTGAGAAGTTTTGAACGGACGGAAAATGAAGCAGTTTAATGCACAACTCAGGCTCTGCGTTTTCTAAGTTCGAGAGCGTTTCCTCCATCGCGTCTTTTTCCTTCTTTTGCGCTTTTTGGGCAATAAGGCTCCATCTTTTTTGGGTTTTCAGCTAAAAATAAATCTATTTATAAATTTGAACGAGTTAATTTAGCCGTAAAATATAAAATAAACTCCCAGTTTTGTTCAAAAAACAAAGGTCAGTGTGATGGTGCCAAATCAACGCTCAATTTATATGAGACTTTACTGTGATTTAATTTTACAACATATTGACAGTTTTGGTCGTAAAGCGTCTAAAATTAGATTTTGAAACTACAAAATCTATCCTCACGCAAAATAATATAAAACGTCGGCGAATTAAATTTCTAAAAATAGAGAGAACACGCTTACTAAAAATACCAGCGTGGATTGACAGTAAATCTGTACATTTTTATAGGACACTCATTTGTATCCACTTGGATTTGAATACAAAGTGTTACCACACGGGCATTCGTCAGGTTACCCACAATCTAGTTGCTAAATTTATTTTTAATTAATTAATACTTTAAATCGATTCAAGTAGTTGCCAATCCTACTTTTACCCGAGTGCTCCGTAATTATTATTTAAGAATAAACTTGGTGTATATTTTATCATTGGTTGAGCGTTAAATCTGAATTTACTGGATCGAGGCAACGACTTAAATGCTTTGACCAAAACGAACAAAAAATAGCCAGGGTGAAAATCAATCCCAAAACCGTTCACACCAGGTCCTGCAAAGGTAAACCTCTAAAACAGCGGTGGGCAATTTCTATAGTCAGCGGGCCAGATGAGGAAAAATAAAGTCCTTGGTGGGTCGGATTATTACATGATTAGTACTACAGGGTATGGTTGGATACAGTCTGCGGGGCGTATGTTGCCCATGCCTGCTCTAAACCAATGTGTCCTTTATGTCATAACTTTACGTAGAATTATTAACCTTCCATTTCGCGTACATCACGATACGTGTATGATTACCGAAACTCTGAGACCAATAACCAGCCTATTTTGCAGTTCAAATAATACCTAGCAACACACAGTAAGTTACATTACCACATTACAAACACATTACGTCCACAAAGGTATAAAAAAGTGCCGACTTACCATGCCTCCGGTCCTGTGAAAACCGACTTACAATGATCAGCAGGTCAGCAATTATAAATCCGTCGACTTATCGCTAACATCAACAGCCGCTATTAAAAACAAAAACAGTTAAATCTTGATTTTTATGTTCCGCTCACAGCAAATGAGTCATACTGCAATGGTGTTCGCATGCGTATAGTTGAAATGAATAATACATTTGACTATAGGATTGCGGGGGAACGATCTA
>CH001979.1:823925-839047 GCA_000149265.1 Ciona savignyi
GGGTGCTTGTCCCACGAGGTGACATCAGCAACGGACGGCACAGCAGGTGCTGGGGGCAACAACAAGGCGATATTTGTAGGGGGGGTGATTTGTTCGACGATATTCGTCCGAAAAACGACCAGTTTTCTTGTTCAAAAAAAATTAAAAAATTTTTTTTTTCGGAAGTTTGGACTTCAAGATGAATTTCGACAGTCTCTACGTTGCTCGTCGTCACTTCCGGTCACATAAAACAGTACAAATAAAGTCGGTTTGATTTAAAAGTCGAATCGCGACGTTAAACGTACAATTCGCAGACGACGTTTTGCGCACGGCAGGAAATATCCTCATTTCCTTACCGCGCCGCACACGCGACGCACCGATGCTATCCACGGGGTTCCACTTACCAATTGCAAGAGTAATTATCTTATTTAGAGTCGATGATTTGTGAAAATATTCCGCCAAAGCGGTTTCTCTTACCTTATTCAAATAGAATATCGTTGTAACGAAAAACGGTCGTATAGTTAAAACGGCCATATCATTGATACTACAGGTCGGGATGGTTGCTATTTTTATGGTGATGGTCTGTACCACTAGATGAGTGCTTGTCCCACGAGGTGACATCAGCAACGGACTGCACAGCAGGTGCTGGGGGCAACAACAAGGCGATATTTGTAGGGGGGGTGATTTGTTCGACGATATTCGTCCGAAAAACGACCAGTTTTCTTGTTCAAAAAAAATTAAAAAAATTTTTTTTTCGGAAGTCTGGACTTTTCAGTCGTTAATATTTAAAAAAACACATTCCTTATTCTTCTCTTTACGTTTATTGTTAATACGGAATTGCCTTGATAACTGCGACTACGTAATTACCTTGTACCTACCTATATCAGTCATAAGCTCTATAAGACAGCATTAAATAACTGTCTATAGGATCAAAGCAAATAACGTTAAGCTGAACTCGCAGTCTAAGTTTTGTGTACGTTCTGCGGTTTCGGTGTGTAAGTCGATTTAGTTAGAGACATAGCATCGATTAAAACAACCAAAAGCCTGCCTAAGCCAGCCAAAGTAAACTTATATGGTACAGTCAAACTCTAAACAAAGGTTCAAAGCATTGCTCGTCAAATTTCAAAGTCTCTATTTGATTCCACACACCAAGAATTGACTTATTGATAGCTACGACCTATCGATTTGAGAATACTGCCTCAAAATTTAGATTATATAGCAGAATCGTAGCATTTTTTATTACTGATATACAATTATAAACCCTACGTTTGCTAATACATATGTAAGACCATATCTATCGTATAGTCTTAAATTTTAGTCCAGTAATATTCACCTATTAAATTTAATCCAGTAATAATCATCAAGCAAATTTGCTTGAGAGTTAAGTAACCTATCCATCCTACTTTGAAAGCCATTTCCTATATTTTAGCACATAAGTGAAACGTTATGCATCTAGCCTACTAAGTAGTAATAAACGTCTCGTGTATTTGCTAGTTTGGACTGTTTACTTAAAAAATACTGGAACGCCGATGTCATTCGAATTATTGACGGCACCTTCAATCGATCCGCTCCAAACAACATTTCTGGCATTTGAAGTATTAAACCACAGAGAAACAGTAATAAACGTACTAATAAGTTATGAACATATTATTAGTAACAAAACCTACGATTTAGGGGGTTCTTTAATGTTAACGCAAAACATGTACCATTTAAAAATCGAAAATAATTAATTATTGAAGAAAATAAATAAATATACGTATATTATTTTATTTGAAGAATAAACCGATAGTGCTTAAAATTAAACTAGTGCTTGAAAACAAAGTCATAATATATATCTGCAGAACACAAGCTCGATTTTATGGGTAAATTGCACATAGAAATAATTACTATCATTTGCTTACAACCTACCAAAGTTTTTGAGTTTTTTACACAAAACGTTACTGGTTGGATAAATTCTGGTTTATCAGATCTTACTTAATATTGTTATAGAATATTGAGTTTAACCAACATTTGACTGCGAAATCATCTTTCAAATTTCACTATTGCATTAATTAATCATTTTTAATAATGCTATTTTGAAAGATTCTGACCGATGGTCCATTTAAAAGATTCTTCAAAATCTTGAAATTAAAATAAAGCTCCATTGCCTATTAGCTCTTTGTAAAATCGTGTTTTTTAAAATACCTAAGTTTTAATTGTATCATAATTATGACATCACATTACTGCAAAACTGAGGGAAATAACATTAGGAATTCTGCGACATAATATTATCTTTATCTGTAAAACCATTACTTTATGTATAAATCTTATCTATTTTCTAATGAAATTGCACCTGAATAGTTATTTCTCTCTCCCAACCATAAACCAGTCATTGCGCGGTTGATTGAAATACTATAAACGACATTTTAACACGAGTCTAAAACATCTAGTTTTCAATTAAGCGCCGTAGAGACAAATATAGCGGGCATTACAGCATGTCACGGCATACCGCCTACTTTATCAACAAGGGCTTATGTATTAAATTAGGGCTAACGGCGGTCTCACTCCTGTTTGAACATAGTCAACGGCACTAAAGCTCGGCAACGTTAGCCAAACAAAGGCATAAAACGAACAGGTACGGCGAGCCGGTCAGCGCAATGACCCCATGCTGTTTTATGTACACAGCAACTCTTTCGTCCTTGTTTGAGTACACTTATCTAAAAACTTACTCGCTACGTGTTATCTAACCATGTCCATTTCTGAACTAACAAAAGTACTTATTTCGACGACTTTCCTGTCACTTTTGTTTTATTGCTGTATGTTATTTGCCATACAAACAAAGAAATCAAGAACTGACTAGTCGAATTGTATCTGAGCTAGCGCAATGATATCCACTGAACGAAGTTGAATTTGCCGTTTGGCCAAATTATAATGACTTTGGTTGTAAAGTTTTAAATTAACCACAATTTGCAAGCACATAGCGCTATGTTGAGTTTACGCATACAGCTTACAAAGCAATACATTAATAAACACTAAACAAAATACGCAGCAGTCGTAATGAGTACCGATTTCCGTGAAAAACTTTGCGAAAGAACTTCGGTCCGTATACGTAATGCTTCTCGGTTCTACGCTTGGTTGCGTGTGATTGAAGCCGCACCATCGGTACGGAATGGCTAATTGTATACGGTATGCGTGTTATTCGTTACCTTTGTGGTTCGTAAGGGAGCGTCATAAATAAGCACCTTATACTTATAGGGTGAACGAAGTGACCGTCACTATAGCGCTCAACGGTAGTTATTTTCACGGAGATAAGCGTGAGACCGTTTTCACGGCGATTAAATAGAGTCTATTTTTTCAAATACCGCCTATAAGCGATGACATTGTAAGATAATTTATAGTGTTATCACAGTGACGGGACACTAACGTTTCTTTTACGACAATGAAAATACTTTAACCCGAGTATTAAACGGATTAAGTTGGATGGAAGTTATATTACCCAGAAATTCGGTTAATGGAACAAGTGATCCTAACTGATTATTATACTTGTCTCAGAATAAAAATTGTTAACGCATTTGCCATCAGTAATATTTCTATTACGTTATTTGATTCAACTTTGGTGATGTATTTGTGTCCTTGTGTAAGGCACTTTACGGACATTGCCTGAAGCCAGCGGATTAATGGGTTCTACTAAATTGAAGGAACGTGTCTATTATATACAACACACTGCAATAGCTCCGGTAACCCGACGGTGGGCGCTAAGTAATCTGACGATTGCCTGTGTTAACCCTCTTGGTTTTCATATTCACGGGGATCAACATGAATATCCTATCCTATTCTAGACAAAAAGCCCGTCGCTTAATTCAAAAAACTTTAATACAGCCTTGTTAAACGTAAGCTATATTGTGGTTTATTGTACAGGATATCCAGGAATTCGTTTATTTAAACAAGTGTTTATAACTGATTATTACTTTGTTTAAAATTAAAATTGTTCATTTGCTATCAAATATAAAGATCAATATTTTAACTCGCATCTATTTCATGGTTAAAAAAGTAAAATTTCTGTTTCTCTGTTTAATTTAACTTGGTTGTTCTATTTAGACAAAAACCGTCGCCTTATTAAAAAAAATAATTCAACCTTGTTGCAATTACTCTTGTAATTTATTGCATAGAATAGAGGCAACAAGATATTATTTGTGCATTCAAAGTTCACTGCGTTCCAGCAATATCCGATAATTGCTTAACCGCAATGGTGACTTGTCATAAATCTGAAATCGATAAAAAATAAAATTAAGTCACCGGGACCTTAGTCTAACTATTACTCTGAAGGCAGTATAACTTTGAAGAACTGGGTGAATTCTGACCTATACTATCTTCAACGTACACACAACTAAATATTTCGTGCAAATAATCAATAAATATTGTGGCGAATCATTGATTTAAACGTATTTTTTTCTTTAAAAAAATGTTTATTATTTTGACAAGAAATATAAACATATGCAAGCCAATAAATAAATCTATACTGAAATTTTAGGAACAGATATTTCGTAAACGGTCTGCAACATGCTAAATGGCTATTAAAGTAAAGTACTTACTGTTTACATTTCAAAATTAATTGACATCAGGCAAAACATCCATTAGCACAGCAAACATGAACATGCGTATTGTATATTATTTTTGTGTTAATATTCAGTACAGCTTTTTCAAAAATGCAACTAAAAAGAGTTTAAAACCCTTCCCACTTACACAATTCAAAAGAGTGGGAAATACCGTTAATAGAAAGTAAAAAAAAAACGAATCATAATTTGAATGAGGTAAAAAGGTGTGCCCAGACATCGTACTCAAAAGATAAAAAAAAAATTAAATTCCACCTTTGGTTAGAAATCGTTTCAAGTAGGCTGCGCACCTCCCAAATCAGAATAAATAATATGGGAATTGTAATAAACCAGCGGTTAACATCATGTTCGGTCCACGCAAGCGTTTTTAGCGTGGGCGAAAGAGTGTTTGTTTTTCATCATACATCGTATAGGGTATAGGCTGTATTATACACTTGTTATATATATTTTCTCTTTTTTAACGGGCTTAATTTCCAACCTAAGCTAAGTTCGTTACTAAGACCGTTTTTTGTTTGTAAGTCGGTGTATTTATCGGTGGCGTTAACCATTTGGCCACATAACCGTACACACTTGGTATAATAAAACAAACAAACTGTCGTTGGAGTTGGCGCGCAATCTTGTGTGTGGAGCGCCTGTACGTTTTTTACGGCGTGTTTGGTTGCCTTTTATAGCGCGTTTGAGGTAATAAACTATAACATTCCCGCTTAAACACAAAATGGGACATTGAACTGCGCAAATAATACCAAAGCACACAATAGAAAGGAAGTAGAACGTGACTGAACCCTTATCCTGCGGACGCGCTAAACATTAATCCCGGGAAATGTCATTCGCAACCTCGTAATAGTTTGTAACGTTATTAATTTTTTCAAACAATAGCTTAGGTCCATATGGCGTATATTTATGTATAAGGTATAGCATTCCGTTCATGTTCGTATAAAATACTGAACTGGTTCAAAACGCTCCTTGGTAAAATTATACGATTTGCAGTTATATAACAAGTACAGACTGTTACTTTCTGCCAAATAATCCTGTCTAGATTCTTCCGATTGCGTGGTCAAATATTCTGTGAGTTTGTGACCCTGAAGCACTTAGCACGATAGTGTGACCATTGTCGTATTTTTTGCTGTGAAGCTTTTATTGTGGCAATATAACGGGAAGAATTACATCATGCAAAAGAACATGTAACGTGTTCGGGTCAGAACCATATTTGGAATGACAACCAAAGTATTACCAATGCGTTATTACCACAGGACATCAATCATTTTTTATCCCCGTGGATGGAAAAACTCTACGGCGTTATGGTAAATACACGGACAATGATTAGATTAGCTCTTTCCCACAGTATGGATACCAGGTTACACGGATACAGGCGTTGCCGTTGCAATGTCATTTACCACCATTATATAGCCTCAATTCATATCATTTATAACCTTTCTGCTGACCAAGGGGAACAGACGAAACTTTGTTACAACGGCAACGATAGTATTATAGGATATGGGATATTCATGCCAAGGTGATTAACACACGGGCAATTATCAGATTACCTCGCACCCACCTTCGGGTGACCGGAGCTATTGCAGTATGTTGTGTATGATTCAATATTTTTATTTCGTCAGCATGATACTTTTATAATAGTAACAATCACCATTCTATAACAAATAAAGAAAGAAAAAGTCATCGAGTCACTGTATGATTCACACGTTTCTTTAATTTAGTAAAACCCATTAATCTGGTGGGTTAAGGCAATGCCCGTTAGGTGCCATGCCCAAGGCACGTCACACAATTGACTAGCTAGCGACCAGTTTCGAACCTGCATTCTTTGAACTGAATAAGGCGCACTAACCCAACAAGCTAATCCGTCGAAATATTCTAAAAAAATGATCGTGTTATAACGCCTTTTTGTGTGTTTCCTCTAAAATGATTTTAATTCACCTTATAAATAAATACAGTATATGATGAAAACGTTTACAAATATTCCGAATACACCGAATATTAGGTTTAAATTCGTGTAGACCTAGCGGGCATCTGTTTTACAATAAAAGCAGAGTCCCGCCAAATTTAAACAAAACTTAGGTCAATAGGCCAAGGGCCATACTTCGCTTTCAAAACTAAGCAGTTTGTATTGTTTACCAATAACCATTTTAACTGTTCTTAGTAATTTAGGCAGTAGGCTATTACTTTAGGAGCAGTATGAGCGATGCTAAGGTAATACCTGTGCGTGTAGCGTTGCGCACAAGACCGTTAATTCAAAAAGAAATCGAAGAAGGCTCCCAAGAATGTCTACAATATATAACGGAAGCCAACCAGGTGTGTTACGCATGAAATTGGTGTGCTTTTGCAAGGTGCAATGCTAAAAGGAGGGAAGGGGGTAACTGCTCATTCAAATTACGAACACTAATTTTAATCCTGCCCGATGTTTAAAACTAACTCTTAATGTCATAATCTTCATTTTAGTGGGCAGTTTCCCTCCTTCCGCTTTCCTTCCTTTTAGTTTTTCAACTGAAAATGTGTGCCAGAGCCCAAATTTTTTTTACAGTACGGTAAATGTTTTACTTAAGCTAATTAAATACCTCCATACACTAATTATAATACCGAACCTAAAGGCAGAAACTGGGTCGTCAGATTGCCACAGTCCAATCTGGAAAGAATAACAAGTGCCCCAATGAGATTTTGGTCGTTACGGCATCACCTAACGGGGAAAACTAAAAGGAGGGAAAGCGGAAAGGAGGGAAACTGCATGCTAAAATAAAGATTATGACATTAGGATTAGTTTTAAACTTAGGGCTGGAGTTAGGGTTAGTGTTGGGGTTGAGATTAGTGTTGAGGGATGGGTTAAAATTAATTTTAGTGAGCAGTTTCTCTCCTTCCCTTCTTCCCGCTTTCCCTCCTTTTAGCGTTGCCCTCACCTAACAAATAAATAGGATATTTTTATGTTTATCACCGATGGGAAAACCAAGGGAGTTACTACATGGGCAATCGTCAGATTACCTCTTGTCCATCGCCAGGTCACCGAAGCTATTGCAGTGTGTTGTGTATGTTTTAAACATTCTTTGAATTTCGTAAAACCCAAAAATTCCGCTGGGTTCTTGATACAACAGTCAAAATTAAACCTACATTATAATCATTCCATTTTTCAGGTTATAATCCACCAGAATAAAGCCTTCACTTTTGATTACATCTTCAATCCACAAGTTAGCCAAGCTAATGTCTACAAAAAAGCCATATATCCACTAATTGAAGGAATATTTGCAGGTTTTTATTGTTTTTCTAATACTTTTTACATTCACAATAGCCTGTTACATAGTTGTAAACTTAAAATGTATCCGATACCCACTGTCAGGCTAGGTAGTATTTAATTACAATGTGTTGCAGAAGATTAGAGTTGAGATTTTGCTTTAGTTTTTATTTAACCCATTAATCCACTTGGTTTAAGTAATGTAGTTTGTGCCTGAAGGCAAATGGATACACAACCATGCATCACATGTCACACATATTTGCAAATACCACATGAACATCATTTTCAATCATTAAATGAAAAGTGGTTTAAATTATTAGTAATCATAACTATATATTTAGTTTTTATTCGGCCTAATCGTTATACATAGGCTACGCAAAGTAAAGGCCTAGTAAGACAAGTGAAGCAAAGGGATAGAATCATTCATCACATGTTAGACCGGTATATTTCAATTTTCAATAACATAAATGGGCATTTTCAATGATTTACTTAACAGTACTACTTTATATTAACAGTAATTACAACAGACTTTTTTAATGTCTAATGTAATTTCATGATAATTTGATGTCTTTGTTTACAAATATAAGGGTTTAGCTCTTTTACCAACAACATCAATCTATTTTGCAGGCTACAATGGCACGGTACTGGCCTATGGGCAGACAGGCAGCGGCAAAACATACACTATGGGCTCAGCCCACTGCGTATCTCAGACTCAAGTTACAGACGATACATCTGGGATTATTCCACGCGTTATAAAGGACATTTTTGAGGGAATAAATGCAAGACCAGACTGTGAATTTTTAGTTAAAGTTGGATATGTAGAGGTAAGAAACACAAAAGTTTAAAGGAATTATTTATATATTGTATTTTTCCATATATATATGTAACTGAAGAACAGTATGTGTATGTTCAATTATGTTTATTTTACTGTTGCTAACATAGCTGATTTTAAAAATTATCATGGCCTCTGTTCATAAATGCCAGTATTTACAAAAAAGCGGATGTTTGTTTAATATATCTAATATCTATATACTTACTACAGTAGCTCAGTCTACCCAACTGTGAGCACGGTGTGTTTGACAATATAATATTTGGCGTTTTTATTTTAACTGAGTTTTGAATTGTTGTTCTTCATGTCAATGTCATTGTGTGTAAGTGTATGTTCTGTGTTGTTTGTAATTATGAGCATCACGAACAAACCTGAATTAGTGAAACAAACACTTGGCAAATGTGCTACATATTGCGTTATTAATTTTGCATTTTTTGACTTAAAAAATATTAACATTCTGTGTTTATAGCATGTATAAAAGCCAAAAATGTTTAATGAAAACATGAATCACATCTCTGTATTAGATTCTTACTTCTAACTGTATGATAATTATGATGTTGTTTTAAGTGACAGACTGATTAAGTATATTCTTTGAATTCCAAATTGAGTTTTAAAACTGTATGACATTTCCTCAGATTTACAAAGAAGATGTTAAAGATCTTTTAACTTCTTCAAGGACCTCACAAAACCTTAATATTAGAGAGAATCAGGATGGTTCTATTCAAATCGTAGGTAAGTACACTTAAAAGGGGCTGGAAGTTAAGAATGTGGGTATTTACACTTGTACTTTGTACCTTTGCCTTTTTTTGTCTTGCCAAAGTGTAAATTTAAAGTTCAGTTCAGTGTCAATGTATGATGTGTTATCAGTTAATTGGAAAGGCTTCTTTAGATTCTGTAAGCTGTAACTACTATTTTACCTTACTTTCCCTTACTCTTAAATACAAAGAAATTTCAACTTGAAGGAGGATTTATGTTTTTAAAGATTTCAGTGATTAATCAATTTAAAGTAATAAGGCAATTGTCGAGAATTTAAGTATTTTATTGCATGGTCAATTACCCTTATCCGATTTATGTATGCACAAAACCACAAACAAAAATAAGTAGATTTTTAACAGGCGTTTGCACATATTGCAACATAAGCGAAAATGCCACTACATACTCCTTTGCATGCGTCTAAAAATCCACTTTCAAATCCACCAGGTTTAACAGAGGTAATGGTATCCAGTCCTGAAGAGACCCTGGAATACATGGAAAAGGGGAATTGTGCTCGGTCTGTAGCATCCACCGCCATGAACGCAACCTCATCGCGATCCCACGCAATTTTTACCATCATCCTTGAATCAAGAAGCTTAAACGACCCGTAAGTACTAGGAGCAGTCGCTTGCTTGTTATCCTGTTGAATCCTAATTATTACCACTAAACTTAAAACCATGACTAAGAATTTGTCCAAACATAGTTGTAATAGTCTAAGAAAATTTTCATAACCCAACATTTTTTTAAACTACACCGCCGGTAATGTAAAACGTTTGCAGAATCCTTTTTTATTATTATTTTACCTGTCTGGGCTTGAAACCTGTAAGCGACTTGTCACTGTTTTTGAATAGAATTGGTATTTGTCTTGATCATGTTAACCTTTCAGTTAAATGACCGTATATGGCGGTTTAAGCATTTTTGGGCTCAGTATTAAACCCATATAAAGGTCTCTTTGCTAAGACCGTTTTTTTGTATAAAATTGTAATTTATATCAGTTCCGTTACTCATTCAGACATTTGACGGGACCAAAATCCTGTCTAAGCCTTATTTTGGTGTGCGGCTAGTTTTCAATTGTTGCTTACCCCATACAAACTTCATTATTGGTTTCACAGGGATGAATCCACGTGTTCAAAATTCCACTTGGTCGATCTCGCTGGTTCAGAACGAGCGAAACGGACGAAAGCCAAAGGAGACAGATTACAGGAGGGGATTAAGATCAACGCTGGTTTATTAGCGCTGGGAAACGTGATCAACGCACTTGGAGAGGACCACCCACATATCCCGTATCGAGTGTCGAAACTCACACGGCTTTTACAAGGGTTTGTTTATTGTACAAAGTCTAATTCACATGCGAAATCATGTGATGAGTCTAATATGCGCTGAACACTAAATAAAATCTTATAGAATTTGGTATTAATCCTATAGCTGGTTTTGGCACACATCTAGTAAAAGATCAACCCGTGACCTAATAAATCTGCGTCCCTTCTTAAATGGGGCCTGTTTTAATCGGTAAAATGATCAAATTGTAACTGAGTTAATAAAAAGTTTTGGAATATAGAGCAGACAATTGTAATTTGTAATAAATACAAATAGTTTATGTTAGTGTATTTTTTGTTTCATAACAAAAACACGCAAGACATTCTATAAAAAATAGAAAAAGGGGAAAAGAACGGGAAAACGACAGTCGTTAAAACACGTCTATAATCCAATCAACTAATTAATTTTGGTATAATTTTGGATCCTATTCCAGATTTACTTGTAGGCTATAGTTTAGGTTAGTTTATCTATATTTTAGGTTAGTTTATTTTTGCCAAAACACACATGAACTTCTATAAAAACTAGAAAATGGGAAAGGAACGACAGTCGTTAAAACAAGTCTATATAATCCAATCAACTAATTAATTTGGGTGGGCCTATAATTTTGGAGCCTTCCAGATTCCCTTGGAGGAAACAGTCTCACTGTGATGATCGCGTGCGCAAGTCCTGCAGATAGCAATGTGGAAGAGACGTTGAACACACTCAGATACGCAGACCGAGCTCGTAAGATTAAAAACAAAGCCATCGTCAATAGAGACCCTCAGAAAGCGGAGATGGCAACTCTACGGAAAGAGGTTTGTTTTAAAAGTCAGTCCAGCAAAATTACAAAGAAATGGACAGTTTTTCCATTACCCTGCAGCCAAAATAATAAGGAGTAAGAAAAAAAAGGAATTAAAAAATAATTAGGTTGGTAACTTCGTATAAAATAATCAGGAGTTATAAAATAATGACTTTTACCATTAGATAAAAACAACACTTGTAATTGTAATCTAATGGTAAAACTGAAAATATTTCAGAATATATTTAAATCATATTTATCCAGCTGATTAGCTAATATGGTATCATGAGACCATCAGCCCAAAGACGGTTGAATCAAAACCAACCACTAGCTATTCCATTTTGTCTATGATCTAGGCATTTAACCATCATTTTCTGAACCATCAATTGATTACTTTTATTATCTTAAAAGTATGACGATGGTCTTCATCCTATTTCCCTATAATACCTTTGGTAATCAGGATTATCTGACGATTACTCAGGTCATATTCTGTTATGTTTTTTTAACATACTGCAAGGTGATTCCTTATCCTATTAATCATAATAATACAAGTGCCTAAAATAAATTGTAGACACTGATAAAACTTATTTGAATGTTGTTTATTTGACAAATGATGATAAATATTGTGATATATTGATGAAGGTTTACTATGAAAGTTAAACGAACCCAACCAACCCCCCCTTGCCCCTGCTTTCAGTTATGGATGTTAAATAAATCCCTTTTCCTCCAGGTACAGCAGTTGAGGTTAAAACTGCTACAGACGCAGGGCACGACGTCGTGCGTCGAGGTCACCAAACATTCCCCCGAGCTACAAACGCGAGTCAACAAGCTGGAAGTGGAAAAAGAGGAACTAGTCAAGGAGATGCACAAGTTGCTCGACAGTAACGCTGAGATGTGTGAGAAGGTGGGTGTGAACCGGTGTTTGGTGCCAGGCTTGCCACTCTAATTTTATTGTGTTGGGTTCTGTTTGTTATTGTATGCGAGCAAAAAGGCTAGGTTGCCTATCTTAAGTAAGTTTGGGGGAAAAATAAAAGGAGGAAAACTGCACACTAAAATGAAGATTGGGTCATTAGATTAGTTTAAAACATGGGGTTGGAGTTCAGTTCTTGGGGTTGAGAGTAGTGTTTAGGGCAGGGTTAAAATTAGTTTTCATATGTTTGGTAAGCAGTTTACCCTCCCCCCCTTTAGTGTGATAAAGTTTTAGTAAGCAGTTTACCTTTAGTGTTAGTGTGTGAAGGTGAGTCTGAACTGGTGTTTGGTGCCAGAATTGCCGCTATGATTTTGGGTTCTGTTTGATATTGTATACGGGGCAAAAAGGCCAGGTTGCCTATCTGAAGTAAGTTTGGGAGAAAACTAAAAAGGGGGAAAGCGGGAAGGAGGGAAACTGCACACTTAAATGAAGATTGGAGCATTAGATTAGTTTAAAACATGGGGTTGGACGTTGGAGTTAAGTTTAGTTCTTGGTTTGAGATTAGTGTTTAGGGCAGAATTAAAATAAGTTTCCATAGTTTTACTGAATGGTTCGAAATAACCGATTCCCGAAAATGGACGACGCTAATTGTACCCTAAAAATTAAATAAATTTTAAAAAATTTCTTTACGACCCTAATTTTACCTTAAAAATTAAAAAAATCATGTCGGCCCTAAATCCACCCAGGTGATATCCATCGAAATGACACGCGATTTGCTCTGCACCAAACTTCAAACGTTCCAAGACGAAGCCACCAAAGTAACAGACGACGCGCACAATATCTCTGTGGCTGAGCAAGCTCTGATGGAGGATGACCTGAAAGAGATGTTGCAACGGTTTCGGAGCCTTCGGAATAAGTTAATGGAAGTTGAGGTAAGTGGTTGAACAGATAGGACTCGTGTTCATTTGAATATGACTTGGCCTTAATTTAAGTCACATCATTGTGCGTTTAACGCGAGTTGGTGGTCTTAGACCGAAACCCCTGAGTGCAATGTGGAAATTAATCCACCTTGGGTAGTATCCGTACTAGGTGGATGTTGGCAGACACAGCGTGCAATCCTCGTGTTTGGGGAGTTTTAATTTCAGTATCATAAAGTAACCTGGAAACTTTGCACACTCCCTTCAGCGGATGAGATTAATGGGTTCAAATAAATTAAAGAAATGTGTATTTATCATATACAACATACTGCAATATCTCCGGTAACCCGACGGTGGGCATAAGGTTATCTGACAATTGCCCTTAAGTGTTAACCCCCTTGGTTTTTTCATTGGGATAAACATGAATATCCTATCCTAAGCATAAATCCACTTGTTACTTTCAAGGTATCAGAGGATATAAACACCATTAGGGAAGAAACGCTTTCAAACGGCACCCAAGAAACTATATGTGACCAAACCGCTGACGGCAAAGGTAATATTAATGTAGCTAATAATGAACCTGAAATCACTGTGCCAGACTGCCAGTAAACACTTATTCCAATTGGTGGGATAACAAGATACTTTGTTTTAGAGAATTTAGCAAATTAATATAATTTATGGCGCTAAGATGTAGTAAATGTTTGTGACTGGTCTTATTTTTGTTACAAGAGGCGATTTAAAAAAAAAAGTCCAAAAAAAAATTAAAATTACAAAGAAAAAAAAAACCTTATAAATGAAGGTTAAAACATTGCAGTCTGTGTGGGCAAAACTAAAAGGAGGCAAAGAGGGAAGGAGGGAAACTTTTCACTAAATCTATTCAAACTATTTCTAACCCTGCCCTAAACACTAACTAATTTCAACTCCAGAAGCAACCCTAACTACAACCCCATGTTTAAAACAAACTGTAATGCCCTAATATTCATTTTAGTAAGCAGTTTCCCTCCTTTCCGCTTTTCCTCTTAGTTGTTTCCACCTGTGCCATCTTTGTATTTAAAATAACTCAGGTTGTCTTCATAGAATCAAGTGTAGTTGAGTCCGAGAGCGACAAAACACTGAAGAGCGAACACATTCTTCGCACAGCCAAGATGGCCAACCAACTACAGGACCTGAACAAAGCATTGGCTATGAAGGTATGCTGTTGTTTTGTTTTGAAATCCAAACTAGAATTTTGAATTTTCTTACGGTTTTTATCTTATTTTTTCATAATTTAGGTTTTGAAATTATTATTAAATTTTTTTTTAAATATTTTTTAAAAAGTTTTTTTTAAGATTAAAGAATTAATATTAAAGAAATTGAGGTAAAAAAAAGTGTTTAATTCTCTCATAGAGGTCAATTACCAATGTGGCAGAAGTTGGCATGTCACTTTAATCTAAATATTTAGTGTGGTAGCATACAAAATATACAAACTATTTGTTACCCACACTTTTTTTACCATTACGTTAAGACACAACCTATTAAAATTTTATAACAAGAGTAGGAAAATTTATTTTTTTAAAAGCACAACTTGAAGTAGAAATAAAAAAAATCCAAAAAAATAAAAAGAAAAAATTTAAGAAAATCTAAAAAAAAAATCTAAAAAAAAATAGAAAGAAAATATCTAAAAAAATCGAAAGAAAAAAACTACTAAAATTAAAAAAATAATCCCTTTGGTTTTCCATAATCCTGTTTCCAATAGGAGAAACTAGCAAAACGAATGTGTAGAAAAAATCTAATAAAATAAAACTAAAAAAACCAAAAAAAAAAGAAAAAAAA
>CH001979.1:854503-871676 GCA_000149265.1 Ciona savignyi
AGGATCAGGTAACAGAGGTGGGAGGTCCGTGATATGGGGCATGGACTTGGAGGAGTAAAGGGTGGAGTCAGGTTGGATACAGGTTGGGTAGATGGTGCTGTCATGTCTGAGGGGTAAAAACCAAAGGCGCACTCTTGGTAATTTTCTAAGTAATCCGATTTATTATGGAAACCAAAAATATAACAGATAACACTGTATATTATTCGATCTTAAGGTTTGTTTGAAAAATTAAAAAACAAGGGTTTGGACTCCTAACATGATTCACTTGGGCAAGACACTTACGGGACATTATGTGAACCCAATGGAATGATGGGTTCTACCAAATTAAAGAAACGTGTGAATCATACACAACACACTGCAATAGCTCTGGTAACTTGGCGGTGGGCGTAAGGTGATCTGACAATTGCTTTCACCCACATGATTTACATGATGATTCACCCACACAGTTCATTCAGTACAGAATTTCGACCCCATAAATCCCAGCCTAACATTTAAATATTTTGTTTCCAGGCGGAACTGATCGAGGATTTATCGAGGAAAGTGGATGAGAAGGAAGCTGAGGTGAAGCCGAAGAAGAAATCCAAACCTAAGGTGGGAAGACCAAGCCCTTCTTGGGTTGATTTTTTTTACGAAATCATTAGGTTAACTTTAAACAAATCCTTTCAAGTTTATTTTGCGAAACTCGTTAAAGAACAACCAGATTATTTTGGGTGATAATTTGGGTTTTTGAGCATTACCGAAATATTGCACAGAGAAATTATATAAAAAATATTTTTTTATACGAAAAAATATTGAGGATGCTGTTTTGCCTAGAATATGTGAAACTTTCTTAAAAAAAATTTAAATATCATGTAATCAACTCTTGCAAAATGATGTAAAAAATTTTGGTTCAGAAAATTTAAAAAAAATTATATTACTTTAAAAAATAATAAGGTTATGGGCGTTTAGATAATAATTTAATTCAGAAAATCTATAAAAAATGGTAATTTTTAAGTTTTGATTTAAAAAATTATATTTTGGGTAAAAATAATAATTTAAAAAATAAAGAAATAAAATATTGTGTTAAAAAATTTATTCTTTGGATAAAAACATGTCAAATTTTGGTTTTATGAATTTAAAAGTTATGAATTTAAAAAACTTGTTTAATCCATGTTCAGTCGACTGTGGCACTAGTGGAGGAGTTTCTGGTATCCCTCTATTTAACTTTCAAACCCATTATTATTAAATAATTTGTTGGAAATTCCTCTGCCCTTACCCCAATATAACTACGAAATTCCCCTAACCCCAAAAATTTCAAATTTTAGTTAAAAAAATTCGAATTTAAAAAAAATTTGAATCGAATTAAAAAAATATAAAAATTTTCCCTAAAAAAATTAAAAATTTCATATAAAAATTTAAGCTTTGGGTAAAAATGTCAAATTTTAGTTCAAAAATTAAAAATTTAAAAATTATGAATTTAAAAAAATCATCATTAAATCCATGTTCAGTCTACTGCGGCGCCGTTGGAGGAATTTCTAGAATCTTCCGAGTCTGAATCGGAGAACTCAGACGACCACATGGAGTACGTTCCCACCCCTGTATTCCGGAGGTTCAAACGACGGAGCAAACTCCACGCTCCCATCGATAGGAAGGAGAAGGGGTGCGGATGCAAGAAGAATCACTGCGAGAACAGAGTCTGCACATGTAGGAAGATGGGCCTCGTATGCAGGGATATTTGCGGATGCGATAAATCAAAGTGTAAAAACATGACCGAGAGGGTAAGTTGACATTTTTTCGTTTTTTGTCACTAAATGTGGTTGATTCCAAGCTTAGAAGATAGATAGGATAGGATATTCATTTTTATCTCCGTGAATGGGAACACCAAGGGGGTTAACACACAGGCAATCGTCAGATTACTGGGCAAGGCACTTAACGAACATTGCCTGAACCCAGCGGATTAATGGGTTTTACTAAATTAAAGACACGTGTGAACAATACGCAACACACTGCAATAGCTATAGTAACCCGACAGTGGATGCCAGGTAATCTGACAATTGCCTGTGTGATAACGGCCCTGCGTTTTTCCATTCACAGAGATAAACATCAATATCATATCCTACCACCATGACTAGCCAACACTAAATTTAGATCCCACAACCTTTCAATCAACATTCCAACACACAACCAGCAGAGCTAACTGCCAGTATATCTCCATTACAGGATATGTCTGACGTGTCGAAAACCAGCACCGATAACTCGACGGTGGTACAAAATGATGATGATGACACTCCATACTATGAAAGAGTGTCGAGCATGTTTACCGATGGTAGTGAAGGTACTTTAGTTCGGTTCTTTTTAGTATATTGCGTTTTTTTTCTCAAGGTACTTTCCGCAGTGAAGGTACTTTAGTTCGGTTCTGTTTCGTTTAGTATATTGCGTTTTTTCTTCTTAAGACAAAGGCCCTGCAATCTTTTGCACCTAAGAGTCGTTTTAACTGATATTTCAGGTACGCTGAAAATAACCCGAGTGATAACGAGTTTGTTTGTAAATTAAAAGAAATTTTGAATCATACAAAACATACTACAATAGCTCTGGTAACGCGTCGATGGGCGCAAGGTAATCTGACGATTGCCCATATGTTAACCCCCTTGGTTTTCCCATTCACAGGGATAAACATGAATATCCTATCCTATATATTCACCTAGAATACAAAACCACAGTTATACACGTAGCAAACCCACCATTTTTCCGCAGAGGAGCCACGGAAAAGGTCGCTTGATTCCGCAGGTCCGAGAACCGGCTACAAACCGATCTATTTCACCTCCCCCTTACAAGAGGTTGATATAAACAGCAGCGAGGAGGTGGTTCCCCAACAACCCGATGACGTAAAAATCGTCCAGAAAAAGCGAAAATTATATTCGGTGCAGGACTTACTGTAAACGCCGTTTAATCAGAGTTAGAAATCCAAAAATCGGCGAGTTTGCCGATGGTACCCTTCTTCTATGGCTGGACGTCAAATTTCGCGCCGAAATTGTTTATAAATTATATTTCGTGTATTTTTGTCCCGTGTCTGTAGACCGTGTTAATTAGTACATCGATAGAACGTCGGTGCTTGTGCGTTTCCGTAACTTTTTTCGTGTAGATTTTTCGGGTCAGCCGATTAAATAGGATAGATTAAAAACTGACTGTCGAATGTAGGTTTATGCTTTACCAAGGTGAATCGCAACAATCTAGGCTCGCTTCGTACATTCCATAAAAAATAGAAATTTACCTAATTTTCGCCTTTACGACCATTTCAAATTGCTTAAAACGTATTTATTGCGTTGATCGTCAAAATTATTAAATATTTAATTTCATGGGCCGGTTTAACTAGTTATCACTATTAATGACCTGTCATTTTTGTGAAAAGAGCCCTTTCAAATTCCGTAAACGTATATATTGCGTGGATCGGCAAATATACAACTTATGGGGCGAAATTAACTAGTTTTCATTTTCAATAAACTGCCATTTTTTGTGGAAAAACTTAACACAAAATACGAAATAAACGCAAAATCTTCATATGTCGAATTCCGTTGCAAACGAAAGTATCCGGTGCCTGAAATAAACACAATCAATCAATAGCTAATTGCCGTGGTTGGTCATTAATTTGAATCAATAAAATTGGTTTCATGGACCGCTTCGATTTCTGATTCTCAGCAACCTGTAATGACTGATTGGCAGGTAAATACGTATTGAAAGGTAAGCTGATCATTGCTTGTACGTATATTAGGCAATGTACTGATCATTATATACATATATAGTGTATATTTACTGAACATCGTCAAGATGGCTAAGCTAAGGCAAGTAGGTAGCGGACAGATTTTAGGCACGGTTTTGCTCGCTGTGGCTTGGACAGGTAAGTTATCGGTTGTATGTGTCACCTGTAATTCAATTTGAAAGGTTAGACAGTTCAGCATTTTTTTGCGTAATACGAAATCCCTTAAAAAATTGCGTGATCTCAACCGTCCGTTTATTAGCCGTTTTTTTGTCCTTGCACTAGGTAATGTCGCTTAGTTTTAGTGGATGTTTAACGGGTTAAACGAGGCATGGGCAATATACGGCTCGTGAGGTGATTTTGACCGGCCCGTAGATTGTATCTAACCATAACTTGTAATGTGGTCCTTGCATTAGTAAATACGTGGTTAGGATATTAAATACTATTTCTGTAATATTCCGGCCCACCAAGGACTTCATTTCCCCCAATCTGGCCCGACGACTAGAGAAGTTGCCAAACTCTGGGTTAAACTAAAACAATAAGTTCCTCCCAACCATATACAACATACCACAATGTTTCCGTCACTCAACTAGTGAGTACGAGGTGATCTGACAATCGCACGTTTGATAACCTTGTATTTTTCACTGAAAACAGTTAAAACTTGATTTTTCTCAGAGCACGAGGTAATCTGACAATCGCACGTTTGATAACTACCCTTGTATTTTTTACTGAAAAGAATTAAAACTTTCTCTTTCTGATATGACCCAAAGTTTAACAAACCTATTCAAATGCCAGTTTTTCTTATTATTTTAAAAACGGTGTTAGTTACGAGCTTGTCGTGGGCTATAAACTTTAAAACGGTAAAATCAGATTTATTGGCTTAATTTAGAATTGTAGTATTTTTTACCAAGCCAAGTTTCGAATCGATGCTCTTTGCTAAAACCGTTTTTGTGTGTAAGTCCGGTATTCGTTTATGTATCTTTCACGTTAACCATTTGGCCACACGACCGTACAATCTTTCCTAAATATTAAAAAAATTCTAATTTGGTTTTCATGCCTAGGCCTCCTGACGGCATTTTTCATACCGGACTGGAGAAGAAGCGTCGTCCACTTACCGGAAACGACGTTTGAATTTCACCATGACTCTCCACGTAACGGAAGCGGCGTCAAGTGCGTCTCGTGTGCAAAACAAGCGGAAAACATAACTCATGCGAATGGTAAGCAATAGGAGAATATATGAATAGATGGGATTATCATGTTTATACCCTTGAATGCGAAAACCAAGAGGGGTTCATTGATTTATTTATATCCCTTTTTTTTAAATGACGTGATTTAACGACTGTTCCATTTGCCGTATTTTCCTGTTCCTGTAACTTGCTTTATTTTTCATTACTTAATACTGGAACAAAAAAGAATTAACTAAACTAATATTACTAAATCCGACATTTTCTTTAAGTTTCCACCAACGCTACAAACGGAATCAAAACAGCAGGCGCTAAGAACACGATAATTCATCGCGGGTCTCACTGGTTCACCATTGGGCTTCGCGGGCTTTGGGTGGAATGTGCGTTCCTTCCTAACTACCCGGACCCTATGTTTTTGACCTACAGCTTGAAAAACAACGACACTTCTGTCAAAGTTAAACAGCCGAAAGGCAACTTTACGTTCATGCGTATCGGGAACATGACGATTGAAACTATGTATCATAAGAAACTGACTTCCAAACTACACTACATGGAGAATTTAATAGCTATCGCGAATCTGAACCAGACGAAAAACTGTACGAATATCACTCTGCAGAGATCAACCTGTCTTCTCATGGTTAGTTTTTGCTTCTACCAAGTTTAGGATAGGATATTTATGGTTATTATCGTGGATGGGAAAACCAAAGGGGTTAACACAGGGAAATCTTTACATTACCTCGCGCTCACCGTCGGGTTACCGGAGCTATTGCAGTGTGTATAGTGTATGATTGAAGTTTCTTCAATTTAGCAGAACAATCGTTTCACTAGTTCGGGTATTGTCCTTTAAGTGCTTTGCACAAGGACACAACCTACTATCTATATTGACCAGTTTTGAACTTGTAACCCTTCGGCTGAAAGACGAAGCAAAAACCTGAATCCTGTAAAAACGAAAGGTTGGAGAATACCATCGTTTAACGGACGTTACTTCGATTCAGTTTATTTTATAATGTTTCTCTAAAAATCAAGTATACAAGACACTGCAAAAACTTTTTTAACCTGGCTGTGGGCACAAAGTAACCTGTCGAATTTTAACAATATTGTTACACTGCTCTCGGGGATAAACGTAAGTATTCTGTCTGTGGTTCTTTAGAGTAGCTCATTGAAAGTGCGCTTGGATGTCAATCAAAAGGTGGTGGGCCGCTAGTTAACGTTTGGGTCCTTGAGACAGGGACTTGGCAGAAAATGCCTTAACCCAAGTGCTCAAGTGCCTTAACCCAATTAATAGATTGAACAAAAAAATATAGCAATAACTTTCTTGTATTCAACACATTGTAATTCTCCGGCGTCAGCGGGTATGCTAAAGATTTTAAACAGATAAAGCAAATGACCTTGTACCAAAATTAAGATGAACATAAATAACCAGTTCTACTGAGCCCTTTAAAACTAACTTTCAGGGCATCAGAGCAATCGCTATCCTTGGAATCGGAGTTGGCACTATGGCGTGCGTATTGGCGGTTATATCCGTCGTGTACGACGATCGTATCCGTGAACATACGTCCACCCATCCGAACGTATTGAGGTTCCGCGACCACAACGCGTTATCGGTGCTAAGCGGTGCACTTGCTGGTCTGAGTGGTGCGTTTGGCCTTATCAGGTTTGTGAATTCTTACTTGCAGTGATCAGACTTAAATTGTAGAAAATATGGCAGGCTAAGCCTTCCAGAAACTTCTATTGGTTCTAAATTGGAACCTGTATATTTTTATGGAGCTAAGTTTACTTAATTTTATCACTACGTGCTTTAACAAATGTAGTTTTTCCCTGTTTAATAATTACAATTAGTGGCTTTATTTTTATTACAGAAACAAAAAATAAACTAAACTAGTTTAAATTAAAACATAAATTATTGTTTTTCTCTTAAAAAATAAATAAAAAATAAATGTTTTCGACCGATTAGCGTGGCGGATCAATGAGTTGTCTTTAGCCGAATGTTTATAGATTTGAAACTGGTCGGTTGTGTCCTTGTGCTAGACACTAAGCGTACATCGCTTCTGAACCCAGTGGAATAATGGGTTCTACTAAATTAAAGGAACGTCCGAATCATACGCAACACGCTACAATAACCGGTAACCCGACGATGGGCACGAGGTAATCTCACGATTGTTCATGTTTCCCATTTACGGGGATAATCATGAATATCCTATTCACCTTTTTTAAAAATAAATATTGTTTCCTCTAAAAAAGCAACATTTTCTTTCTTTTTTTTACCGATCCAAGTTTTGAACCCATGATGGGCTCGTCGCTAGGACCGTTTTTTGTATAACAGTCGTTATATGTATCGGTCGCGTTAACCAGTCGGCCACACGACCGTACACACACACGGTAATAACTTTTGTTGTTTCCTTTAAAAAAAGCAACAATTCACGTCGATAAAACCTAAACATCCCTTGTATCTCCAGCTGCTGGTGGTTCTCGATAGAGCTGAACACCAAGTTCTACATGCCGTCTTACCAATTCTACCACGTACAAAATGGCGGCAACTTCATCGCCGGGTCGTCCCTGCTAATATCGGCTGGATCCTCGGTCATTTACATCCTAGGGGCGTATTTTATGGGCGCGAAGTTAACCAAGAACCATTCGGCCGAGATGGGCGTCCAGTGCAAATCGACGATATATTGAATTGTTTGCTCAGGTGACTCGGTGGTGGGCGCGAGGTAATCCGACGCGCGGGGCTAAACATGAAGATCCTATCCTTGATGTATTAAGATCAAAGGCGGCGCCACCATTTAAAATCTTGTAGTTCCAGAGCTATTTCAATGCTAAAAATACGATGAAGAAATTATCACAATTCTTGATTAACCCATTAAATCACTGGGTCAGGCAACGTTCGTTAAATGCCTTGACCACGGACACAACTTAACAAAAAGCTGATTTTGCTCTTGTCGAATTAAACTGACTTCTTACTAATACTTGGAACAGAATGTACATTATTTTTGTTAGTTTAAGCCGATAATTCCCCCTTGTCTTTGATCTATAACCGCACAGACATTTTATTATGTTTATTTGATTTTCAGTTCTCCGTTTATTGCATTTTTGAAAGCTTAATCGCTTAATACAAGGTTTGCTTGTCGGTAGGCAAAGGCGTAAAATTTGTGGTACCAAGGGTGCAAAGCCTTTATTGCGTCTATAAATTGCCAAACACAATCATTATAAATCGGATGATAATTAGAAGGATTCGCTTTATTATTTTATACATACCAAGTGAAAAAACATTATCGTCCACTTTTGCCCTGCGTGTTTAACCACACGACTATTTTACAATTGTCATTTTTTTGTTTATTGCATTCTTGAAAGCTTTTATGCTTAATACACATTTTGCTTGTTAGAACAAAACTTTAAACTTTGTGGTGCCAAGAGAAACAGCCGACCGTGGAATTGTAAATAGCGCAGACAGATTAGTCTGGTGGTGGGCGCGAGGTGATCTGACGATTGCCCGTTTGTTAACCCCCTTTGTTTTCCCATTTACGGGGTTAAACATGAATATCCTATCGAACCTAGCAATGTTATAAACTGCTTGAAGTAACAATATCGTATGTATCTATCTGCATCCTGTAGTGCTCGCGTATTGTTTAATGATTCATTCAGAAAAGGTTAATGCTTAGACTACTCTCTGGTCACTTGCGAGCCAAGCAGTGAAAAATAAGATAAAGGGTTGCAGATACAAAACTGGGGTTGCAGATACAAAACCGCTACCGCTACAGCCTGTCAAAAAATATCGAAAATTGGACAAAACAAGAGACACAAAATGTATAACTGGCCTGAGAAAGATTTTCTGTGCGTTTTTTAGGGCAACACTAAAAGGAGGAAAGCGGGAAGAAGGGAAACCGCTCACTTAAATTACGGAAACTAATTTATACCCTGCTCTAAATACTAACCTCAACACCAGAACTAACATGAACCCCATGTTTAAAACTAACTCTAAACCATAATCTTTACTTTAGTGTGCAGTTTTCTTCCGTTCCGCTTTCCCTCCTTTTAGTTTTCTCCCATTTTTACTCAAAAAACATGACAAAATGAACTGTAAAATAAGAATTTTATTTTCAGAGGTACCATAGTGTGTGCTACATTTCAGCTGTATTATAAAAAAAACACATATTTTGTTACAACCGTTAGGACTAGGGTATTGAAACAGAGCTAGCTTTATGGGTGGACATAACGGTATGCATAAAAATAAAAATAGTATTGCAATTATGTCATTTATTTACAAAACTAGCTCTGATGTGTTTTATTTTGTAATGATAGTGGGTCGTTTTATTTGTTTACAGGATGCATATTTTAAATGTGAACAAAATATTGAGAGCTGTGAATACATTACCAGCCAACATATAATTTTAGCTTTTCGTAAAGGCATATTTGAACAAAAACAGTGGTAAAATGTAGGGAAATCGGTATGCAGGCATAGTACATAGAGTAACACAAGTAAAATAATAAAAGCAATGATTCTAATGGATAGAGGGAATAAGACCACAGCTCGTTGGATTATCTGCGCTTTAAAAAAGAATATGACACAGTTGCATTTTCGAACTCATTTCATTTAAACAGCTGAATGGATTCGCATACACCAAAGAAATAGTGGGAAATTCCTCATTTTTTATGCTAGTATAATAGCAATAGGTTATTGCATACATTACCTTGAGTTTTACGATTGATATTCTCTATTCTCATACAATTCTTAACTAAAGCTCTTTTACCACAGAATGGTCGTTATTTTATAAACAAATGGTGTAAGGACACTAGCAATGAGTTATTGCATACATTACTTCACATTTACGGTGCTTATTACTTGAGACTCTCGCACAAATTTACCTAAAAAGTTCTTTTACCACAGTGTGGTCGTTATTTTATAGACAGATGGTGTGAGGGCTCTAAGTGTGATGTTCAAACGGATAAAAATCTTAACATGAAGTATTGAATATGAGCATTAACATTGTTGTTAAGTACAAATCGCATCTAATTGCGCCAAGTTCAAATCCTTACACTCATTTGCATGGTGGTCAATATGTGTTCGTTTCATTACAATGAGCGTACACTCACATGCCAGCTTAAAACATTAAGTTACTAACATCATAGTCAGTTACACTCACATTCCAGCTTATAATAACACAACACAAGTCTGTCGGCGTGAAAGCTTAGAAGTATGTCCAGCCTGAGTACTTTTTTAAACAGTGCATTATAATTTCCTTGGCTTTTTGGGGTCTTTTCTTTTTAAGGCAATTTTAAGTGTTTTAGCTTTAGGGGCCTTTTTGGGGCCATTTCAGGGTCATTTTAGGGTGTTGGCTTTTGGGGTCATTTTAGGGTTTTGGGTTTTTATGCCTTTTGGGGTCATTTTAGGGTTTTGACTTTTGGGGTCATTTCAGGGCCATTTTAGGGTTCATTTTAAAGTTTTGGCTTTCTGGTGCCATTTTTCGGGTTTTGCCACCAGGCTAAATCCTTCTACCCATCATCACAGTGGGGGTACCAGGTGCTGGGTTTAATACACTTCATCATCATCACCCCATATGTCCGGTGCGGGTGCAGGGGTGGGTTCAGGGGTTGCGTACATGGGTTTGCTGGGGGTTCCCCCTGTGTAGCGGAGACTGGTTTGACTCGGTCGGGGTAAACTTCTGCGAGGTTGGGTGTTGCGAGCAGGAGACCCACGTGCTCCTGTGTTTAGGGAGTTAAAAATGGAACATAAGAAAATATAAAACAAACTTTTTATACAAAATCAATTTTTTTAATAAATTATTTTAAATCTAGAACTACAAACTGCTGCAAAACTAAACAGCACATAGAATATTTATTGATTGTTAAATCTATCTATGGTGTAACATTGTACATTTTGTTGGGAAATAATATATTGAACTAATTTCATCCACAATCCTCAACAAAATTCAGTGAAAACAGAAATCCACTTTAAAAGTTACTAAGTGTACCTAAATTTCTACACTTTTTTCCCTTGACGCAGGCCAGGTACCATAAACACATGGTAATGAAGCAGTAGCGGCAATATAAAATTATGATAAGCAAAAAGCAAAAGAGAAGGTAAATTGTTTCATAATAAATTTAAGTCACAAAATCCTAGTAAAATGATCGGATAAAAGTTAAAATCAAAAAGTATAAATCACAAAGAATAAATGTAACAAAACAAAAGTCACAATAATACAAAATCAGAATAGTAAATAGGTAGATCGGATAAAAGTAAAAAAATAAAGTTTAAATCAAAACAGATAAACAGTTGAATCAGTACATTTAAATCAAAATGCATCAGCTCACACAAAGAAATTATCCAAGTTAAAACCACAAAGAAATCAACTCACCGGAAGGTGACGCGACACCAGAGTTGGGGATGCCGGTCCGGGAAGATAGTTTGGCGAGTCTTGAGGTTGGTGCGATTAACGATGATTTGACTGGGGGTTGATGTGTGGGGGTGGCTGTGGGTGGTTGGGTGGTGTTTTTATACAGTGATTTGGAAAGGTTATAAGGGCAATATGTCCGCAGCAATTGTTTGTAATTTAGGGGTATGTTGTTTGGGGATTCTGCTTTTTTATACATTGATTTGGAAAGGTTATAATGGTGATATATCTGCGGCAATTGTTTGTAATTTAGGGGGTGAGTGTTTGGGAAAGTTGCTATTTTTATACAGTGATGCGCAACAGGCAGGTTATAAGGTTGATATGGAATTTTAGGGGGTATGTTGTTTGGTAATTCTGCATTTTTTATACAGTGATTTGGAAAGGTTATAAGGGGGATATGTCTGCGGCAATTGCTGGTAATTTAGGGGGTGAGTGATTGGGGGTGGTACTATTTTTATACAGACTGTGGAAAAGTATATAGGGTTAATATGTCTAAGACAATTGTTAATTTAGGTTTGTAAGTGTTTGTTTTGGGTGGTCTTTTTATACCGTGATGCACAATAGGTTATAAGGGTGATATGTTCGCAGCAATTGTTTGTAATTTAGGGGTGTTGCTATTTTTAAACAGATTGTGCAAAAGTATATAGTCAATATGTCTAAGACAATTGTTAATTTAGGTTTGTAAGTGTTTTGGAGAGTGTTAGGTTCTATGTGATACAACTATGTGCAAAAGTATACATAGTGACTATGTCTAAGACAATTGTTAAGTTAGTGGGTTTTTAGGTGTGTGATAATTATACTGTGAGGTAGTTTGTGTAACAAACAGACTGACACAGGCATGCAATGTTCAGTATATTTTGTTGATACGTTCGTAAAGGCCATGTGAAATATCTATCTATTATTTCGTGAGTTTTGTGAGACTTGGGATATTTCCATGCACAGCTTCTACCCACTTTGCCATTTAAGTGTCAAGTGATGCGCTATCATATGTATATTGGCTTGAAAACATGCCAGGAAGAATATAATAAAACGGTTGGTAACCACTGGTCTAAAAAAGTGACATTGCTTCTAAGTGCACCATACCATAGTAAACTGACCTATCTAGGCTCTTCTGCCTAATTTTGGGAAAAAATAGGGTTCACATAAAAAGACCTGGAAAATTTTAAACCACTGAGCAAAATTATCCTAATGTCCATGTGTAGAATACTGTTGGCAGTAATTTGATGTAGGAAAATATAGTAATTTGATGTAGGAAAATACATGAGCATGATAACATAGGATTTGTAATAATTTCAGGCAGTAGGAATATACCCCAGCTATTGCAGTTTTAAAATTATTTTTAAAATAACTTTAAATTTTTAACATATTAATCTACTAGAGACTATATAAGTGTCTTTTCCCCAAAAAGCTATACAATTATTGACAAGTGTGGGAATCAAACCCAAAACCCGCCATGGAATCGAAATTCAAAAAATCCAAATCACGCAGCCGAATATGTAATAGATAGGATAGGATATTCATGTTTATCCCAGGGGAATGGGAAAACCAGTGGGGTAAACACACGGGCAATCGTCAGATCACCTCGCGCCCATCGTCGGGTTACTGGAGCTATTGCAGTGTGTTGTATATGACAGAAACGTTCCTTCAATTTAGTAGAACCTATTAATCCGCTGGTTTCAGGCAATGTCCGTAAAGTGCCTTGCCCAAGGACACGACCGACTAGCTAGCAACAAATTTCGACCCTGCAACCCTTCGACTGAAAGGCGGTGCACTCAACCACTAGACCAACCTGTTGGTAGTGGAAAAGAAGAGCAGAACTAACCTGAAGGGGTGGGGGATGGGGTGTCAAGGGGGAGTGAGCTCGACGTTAAACTCGGGGAGGGTTTCGATGGGGTTTGCACCCGGGATGAGTGGGGTAGGCTGCGACGCAAAACTCTCGCACCTGGGGGTGAAATTGATCCAGATTTGTGGATAAAATTGACCCATTTTGTGGATAAAATTGACCCATATTTGAGGGTGAAAATTGACCCATATTTGTGGATAAAATTGACCCAGATTTGTGGGGCAAATTGACCCAGATATCAATTTGTTCTGAAGTATTTTATAACAGTGTGATTTTGTGTGGAATATAATATCGGTTTGTTGCCAGATGTTGAACTTAATCTTTAACGTAGTACTGGACAATATCTATAATTTTGTTTAAGGTCGGATTATTTCATTTGCACAACCAGTTCAATACAGCAAATTTCTATTCAAATTACATAATAGTAATTGATATATTAATTAATAATTAAAGAAAAATGGGTACTCTGGTAAACTGAATAGACCAATATTTAAAGTAAACTTTTTTATGGGGGTTTACTGCTCAAAATTGCTATAAAAATAGATTGAAGTAAAAAAGAAAGGCAGGTAAACCAACCTGTGTTAGGTTTGCGAGCAGGACTTCTAGACCTCGGCGAAGGGGAATGACGTTCCAACCTCGTTGGCGTACTGGGACCTGTATAGTGGATGGGTTTGGAAATAATCTATGTAATAAACTCATGTGATGTGATCAGTGTATAAGTCGGTCATTTGTGAAAAGAAAATAGATGCTTGTTAGTAGTTTTTGTGTTTTGGCATTTTATAGCCGATGATTAAAACCAGTGGATTAATGGGTTGAACAATTTGACCAACCTAAAGAAATGTTTCCGAAATATGCAACGCTGTAATAGCTAAAGTTACAATAACTCCAAATGTGGACATGAGTAATACTGGACGAATACTTGGCATTATGAAATGCCAAAACGTTGGATCACACTAAAAACTCGTTTTGGAAATTCATAACGAAGACCGTTGTCAAGATCCAATAACCCTAAAATCGAGAAATTCTGACTCAGAAACAAACTTATTCCTCACGTCTGACAGGACTGTCCTCCTCCTTGCACATTGAGGAAGGGTAGAGCCCGTACGCCGTCGTCATCGTTTGACTTGGGACGGGTAAGTGGTGGGAGTGTAACGGGGACCCTGGAATAGGGTTGGAAAAATATGAGCATTTTGAACAAAATATAATGTTTTTTTGGTATTTTACAGCAAAAATGACCAAAAATTAGTATTTTGCACAAAAAAAAATATTTTTGGTATTTTACACCAAAAATGACAAAAAAATTAGTATTTTGCACACAAAAAATTATTTTTGGTATTTTACACCAAAAATGACAAAAAAAATAGTATTTTGCACAAAAAAAATTATTTTTGGTATTTTACACCAAAAATGAAAAAATAATAAGAATTTTGCACTCAAAAATATATTTTTGGTAGTTTACGCCAAAAATGAAAAAATAATAAGATTTCGCGCTCAAAAAATTATTTTTGGTATTTTACACCAAAAATAAAATGAGCAATTTGCACCAAAAATTATAAAATGATAATCAACAAATTATTTTACCAAACAATAAAAGTACATAAGATATTCAAGAACATCTGGATGTATAAGGATTAAACAAGTTTTTCATCCCTATATTTTGAGAATGATCAGAAAATAACAGTACAGATCAACATAGTCACTGCTAACTTTGATTTTGACAATTTTGCTTCTCTAAAAGTAGAATTAAAATACTCTTAAATGACAATTTTCATGGTCCAGTACATTTAATGTTATATTTTATAGTCAAACTAGTTTCATCCTTACACTTTTGAAATAACAGATATAACAAAGTCACCCGCTAACTTAAGATTTTAACGCAAAAATGTTCTTTGTACTCTAAAAGTAGCCTTTTTTTTAATATTTTGTATAACGAAGTACGGACGTTTGGCCCAATGGTTAACGCGACCGATACATATACCGACTCTTATACAAAAAAACGGTCCTGGTGACGAGCCCATCATGGGTTCAAAACTCAGCTCGGTAAAAAAAAAATATTTAGGATACAAGTACGGTCGTGTAGCCAAATGGTTAGCGCGACCGATACATATACCTACTCCTATAAAAAACGGTCCTGGTGACGAGCCCATCATGGGTTCAAAACTCAGCTCGGTAAAAAAAAAAATATTTAGGATACAAGTACGGTCGTGTAGCCAAATGGTTAGCGCGACCGATACATATACCTACTCCTATAAAAAGCGGTCCGAGTAACATTTCTAATTTTTTTACCGTTTTAAAGTTTATAGCCCACGACAAACTCGTAACTAACACCGTTTTTGAAAAGGTAAGAGGATGGCCTTTGAATGAGTTGTGTTAAACTTTGGGTCATATGAGAAAAATCAAGTTTTAACTCTTTAGCATACACAACTTTCACCTATTGCACTTGATAAATGTATATACTCTAAATATTGCTTAAAGTTGGTTTGTACATTTAACCGGTGCCTGTTTTCGTCACTCATAGTTCAATTACTGTTCTTAATTAGTTCCTATTATCTCTCTAATGTTAATATAATTGAAACAGAAGACTTAATTTCCCTATAGTAATGAGATTTAAGGTCTTAACCAGTCTAGTCTGTTATACCAATGGAAAGCTAATCTCTATAAGCTTATAACTCCCTAAAGCAATAAAAAGGTAATTATATTGGGTAAACTCCCTAAAGCAATAAAAGTTATATTGTGTAATTTACATTTAATCAGCGGATTTCCTTTTAAGGACACTGTTTGTCATGTAAATCAGTAAATGTTGCATAAATATAGTCCTGGACAAGGGACAACTCGACTGTGGGCACCTGATATTTTACGAGTACTAGTGTGTTGTTAAGTTAAGACAGTTTTGTTCTGAAATTCAAGCAAAAATACCTGACGAGGAAGAATTTCTGTCGATCTCATCGTCAATTGAACCCTTTCTCTCTTGTACGTGAGGGCTTTCAAAAACTGCTGAATAAGCGTTTTTTTTTTTCATTTTATGGGAAATAATTGTTTCTTATTCATGGGAAATAATAGTTTCTTATTTATGGGAAAATATTGTTTCTTATTTATAGGAAAAAAATGTCTTATTCATGAATAGGAAAAAAATGTTTCTTATTTATAGCAAATAAAAATAATGTTTCTTATTTATAGGAAATTAGTACTTCGTTATGCATTTCATTACCTTTGTTGTCGTATGCAGATCTAGGGCTGATTGCTGCCTCTTTTTTTAATTCTGGAAAAAAAATAATGCATGAATTTATTGGAAAATGTAGGAATAGTATGATGTGTGGTATAAAGTTACGAGTCATTGACATTACAAACAGTTATATGACATCATAAACCGTTATAAACCGATGATAGTGACATCATAAACAGTTATAGTTACATCATAAGATCACATGTATCAGGGCCAAAAATCCTAGCGTGATGAACTTTACATTTACTTTTTGCCTCTGCATGTAAGCAAGAATGTACTGTTTGTTTAATTTCACAACTACAAGCCCACACACAGTCATAACAAACGGTTGTGGCAAATATATAAATTGTCTTTAATGACGCAGACTTAATAATTTTTTTTCACCTGGGAAAAAAAGTAAAAACCAATCCTGAATTTCTTGAAATATATTTTCCAACCTACTGATTCGAAAAAATGTTATACTTGGATTCTTAAGGAAAAATTGGGCACTATGCTGTAAAAAATGGTTAATGGATTTATTATCATCAACCATTTTTACAACATAGTGTCCCAAGTATGAAGTCAATTATAATTTACAGGTTGCAAATTATTAGAAAGTTTTCATTTTTGTTGGTTTCATAAAAAATGTGCCAAAGTCACAAAACCCTCAATTTTCCACCCAATAATGAAAAATTCTCAATAAAAAATCCAAATTTTCCACCTCATAAATGACTAATTCCACAATCCCGAAAGCCCCAACATTTCACCCTAAGGATAACTGAGTATTCTATTCTTGTACATACTGAAATGGTAATTTATAAT
>CH001979.1:872777-891227 GCA_000149265.1 Ciona savignyi
ATGCAGTTGCGCACAAAATGCAACGGCACTCTTAACTTTCTCTGTGTATGAGAAGTTTAATTTTAAACGCTATAATTAGGGATGCACAAACTAGAATTATGATCTTCCGGATTCGAATCTATGGGATTGAATCCCAATATATTACGTTTATTTCGAATATTTGGATTCGAAATAATATACATTGCACATTAAGAAACTATAATTGCATGGAGTTCCTTTTTATTTCCATTGTACATGTTGCAGCAGCGTTGATTATAATGGATATTATAAGCATGGGCGCCGGCTTCCGCTGCGCAATAATTATCACATAAATCGTCTAACCGCAGCGCCGCTTTTCCAGCGGTGTTTATTGCTTTGATCGGCGGTTTGACCAAGGGTTACGTTGACCTAGATTCAATAAAGGACTACTGACGCACTCCCGTTTTTCCCCATGTTCTTCCCATTACTAAGTATTAGCTAGAGAGAACAGTAGGCTAACATCGGTTAACAGTTTTTTTCTTTGATCAGTTAACCGTTATAGAAATCTGGATTCTTGTCTGGATACATACATATTTGGTATATTCTTTCCGTATTGTTGACGCTGAGCTGCGTATTAACGACCATGCAATATTTCAGCGGGGGAAGTAGTAAGATTAAACACTTAAACTCCTGGCTTAATCTTTTAGCTTTGTAAATCGTTAGTATCATAGTTCTATCCGAGTTAATTCGAGGCATAGGGCCGACTGTGACGTCACAAAATTTCGCGCAACGGTAACATTTTACTGAAGTCGCCGCCTATGATTATAAGTATGTAATCACACTGGCCATAGAGGTAGTCAGTGCCAGCAGAAATTTTTGACGATCTTGCCACTTTAACTCGAGTTTGCTTTTTAATATAGAATAGGATTCGATATTCTGGATTCGAAATAACTATTCTAGAATACCAAGATATTCTAGTTTGTGCATCCCTAGCTATAATTGGATTAAAATACATTATGCAGGCATATCTATCAGCTTCGTACCTGTAGAAATGTAATGTGTAGAAACTGACACCACAAAACCAACACTGAATAAGGTTTAGTCAATTAAATTGACTTTATTACAAGTTTGGATAACGTTACACTAATAAATATGAACTCTATGTCAGACAAGAGGTGAGATTTATGCTGACAGGAGATTACCTGTGGTAGACCTACCTGTCAGCATATTTTAGTGATTTTCTGTCAAGTCACAGAAAGAGACATCCACTATATTTGTTACCATCTGTAAGCGACATGTTCTAAGCTATAAGAATAGTCACAAAAAGTATTTGGAACAGCATTATGTTATATAGATAAACTAAATGTTGGTATTTCTTTATGACTCGATCATTGTGTAATAATCTATTGTTTAATCTGGGCACTTTGCAAGCAATGTTATTGGTGACTTTACATCATCCCGAATATAATTTGCTATTCTGCTAATAGTAATGAATTATTTACATTATCACAATTACCTAGCCATCATGCATAGCAAGTTAATGTTAGTTCTCCCATTAGCAACACTGAAGTAAGGGAAGGAGGAAAACTGCACACTAAAAAATAAGGAACTAAATTTTACCAATATACAACACTAATCTCAACACCAGACAGAACTGTGTTTTAACTACTGTAGTTTTGCCGGTTTATCCTGTCTTCTTAACTTGAAACAATTTTTATATTTTTCTTTATTGTAACGAATAAGCAAAAAAATAAACTAAACTAAAACTAACCAACTCTGTCTTAAGTAAACAGTGCCCCTACTCCCCCTTTTTCTCCCCTTAGATATCCCTATTATCATCCGGGTTGCAAATTGCTTTATTGTGAGGCCAATGTTATGATTATATTTATTATGCTATATCTGCCGGACAGACTCTACATTTTGAAGACTTGATATGTTTAAAGTAATATTAGAGTCTTTGCAACTATGCAAAAAAATAGCGATTTTATATTTTTCCTAGAAATTCGAATCTCTTGGTACTTGTTTCTACTCTACTCCTCCCTATTTATGACCTTCAAAGCCAATATATATTGCATCCATTACTCCAAGGCTTTTAAGTAGTCAACGATGATAATATGATATAAAAAGGTCATTTATTAATAAATGTCGCTTCATGCATTAGGAGTTTATTCTTCTTTATTGCCTAGCAAGGTTTAGCACTGTAATTATACCAGAGGATTTCAACTTTGATACATTATAATACATTAGTAGGGGTGTGTACACCTTTAGGGTAACAAAATGGGGCCAAAAATATTTATATTACATTAGCGTGGGCGGGTCAAAAGGACACCGGAACCAAAAATGTAACCCATAAATCCTAGCTACCCTCCAGGCCAATGTGGCATTTGTTATCGAGTCTGCTAGTATCATTTATATAGTCGGTAGGATTCTTGGCAGAGATAAATAAAAAAAAATATGGATATTAAAAATATTGGTTTTAGTATTCAGTTCCAATTTGCAATAGTGACCTTTATCTTAGATAAAACACAATGTAACAGTCCACCTGTGGGTATGAGGTAATCTTAACAATCGGGATAAAGAGCGTATTGTTACCACCCCAACATAAACAACTTAAAATCTGCAACTTAAATACCATAGCAGAAAACAGACTTTAAAAACAAGAATAACATCTAAAAACTTACTGTCAAAGCTGTAGGACCTCCCTTCAAGTTTGTACAGTATGTTTTGCTTAGCAGAAGCTAGCTGGGGAGTGCTAGGGTGCTCGAATTCATCTGCTAACCACTCCTTTGGTGATCGCCACTGTTTGGATTTCGAATTTGTTCTCTTGGGCCTTGTGTGGACGGCTGGTGACTGATATAGCCTGGAATTGAAAGACATTGTTGTTCATACATGTGTTAAACATAGGCGTCAGAATGGGGGTTTAAATATTTTTAATAACAAAGAATTTAGAAAGGTTTTGCATATATGTCGATAAATAGAATCCTTGAGAAGTGGTTTTTCAAGCTTAACTGCACAATGGACGCCGCGAATATGTGCCTCACAAAAATCACCCCACTTATACACATTCTCTACATTTTCACCATAGTTAAAGGTGAACTTTAATAAAACATTCACAAATTTTTAATTGAATCTCAACATTTAATGCAGCCACTTGTGATTCCTGCTTCAGTGCTTTGCGAAATTTATAATCACCATTAGTTGATGGGATCAAAGTTTAAAACAATATATGGCATGGAATTAAAGTTTGCCTTTAAGTATGCCACTTAGTGAAAGTTGCCTAAATGTACTGGATTATAATTATAAGATTTAACAAATGAATTAGAAGTGTGTTATACAGACTGGAACTAGAACTTACTTTAAAGCCAGAATATGGTTACTGTACAGCACGGCCAAAAATTTGTGCGAGTAACAATTTTATTATACACATTGCGCGTACGAATACTGGAGTCTATAATACTTATAGCAACATCATAAAAAATCGTTTGCGATAAACGATTTACTCGTGTTACTTGCATGAGCTTTCACATGCAAGTAAGAGGTTTCATGTGCCTTACTCGCCCGAAATTTGATGGATTTTTGGCTTTGGTATAATATATCACTTTAAAGCCATCGATAGTTATGATTAGATCCTAATAATTTTTAATTTCAATGATGTAAACACTTAAAACGTCCTTAAAAGCAATTTAAGACATTATTCTTAATATACATAGCTTATCATTATTAATGTGGCACCAGTAATGAATTATTTACCATGAAGACTCGTCATCATTATTCGAAACGAACATATCATCATCGTCTAACAAGTCGATGCCGTCATTAAACTGGATAGCTGTGTTGGTGTTGACGCTTGGTTTGTCACCATCTGGTGGCTGAGGTTCAACGGGACGGGACTTGCTTCCCTGAATGTAGTGTTATTTAAGATCTCTATGTTATGCCGGCTATATCAGCCAGAGGCATCTCTTTTGTTGGTTTCTTCTCATCTCGACACACTTATAATAAAGGACGTATTAACTAACGTGTGTTCAATACTACCAAGGAGATTAGTAATTCGAAAATTATTGACAGTTTTAAAATAAAAATGGGATTTGAGCTAAAACATTAAAGTTAATAAGAAATTGTGAAGGTAATTTTACTTGTAGTGAATGCTTTGTTCAAAAAACACCCCTTTAATTTGTGGTCTATATTTGCATTGAATTCGAGATCATATACAACAAACTGTTCTTTTTAAATATACAAAGACAGGAAACCTAAACATCAACATGAATATTTAACCTTGAGCTTTAAATTAATTTCAGTCCTACAGAGTCGGTTTTCTTTACAATACATAATTCGAAAACAACCCTGCAAATACTTGAACATAGTCCAGTATCAAAGCAGGACGGTATGCTGTGTAGTGTATTATGTAAAGAATGGGAAAACTAGATTAAGGAAACATAGGGACACTGCGTCGGGACACAGGGATACAGCGAGGAAAAGGAGGGAAAGCGGGAAACTGCAGACTAAAATTAATATAAGGGCATTAGAGTTAGCTTTAAACATGGGGTTAGAGTTAGGGTTAGTTCTTGGCTTAAGATTAGTGTTAAGGGAAGGGTTAAAATTAGGGCTGCGAATTAACGGTTAATTTAAAAAACGGTTAACTGATGTAAAAATAATCGGTTAACCGTTTTTTAAATTAACCGTTAATTAAAAATCAAACAATCAGTGTCTGAATGGTTGCTTATATTACGTTGACAATCAAACAATCGACGTGTGAATGGTGCGTATATTACGTTGACAATCAAACAATCGACGTGTGAATGGTTGCTTATATTACGTAATAATGAAACAATCAACGTGTGAACGGAGTTATGTATATTTGAAGATTATTAAAACGCAATTACGCCCAATTAAATGTGTGCGGTAAAGTAACATTAAAAAACGGTTAAACGGTTATTTGACGTGACGGTTTAACCATAAAAACGGTTAACCGTGGTTAACCGTTAATTTTTCGCAGCCCTAGTTAAAATTAATTTCCATCTAGTTTTGGTGAGCAGTTTTTCCCCTTTCCAATTTCCCTCCCATTAGCGTTGCCCGGAAACTGCACATATAAACAAAGAGTGGCCCATTAGAATTAGTTCTTGCTGGTACCGGTATTTAGATTTGTGTCAGGGTAAGGGGGGTTTCCCTCGTTTCTTTATTGTTTGCATGTAATCTAAAAAAAAATCTTTCCAGGTTTCCCATTAAAAGCATTTCAGAACCATTCTTACGCTTACTAGCTTTCCGGTTCTGTTCCTCAGATGTTCATTTTGCTTTTCAAGTTTCCGAACAAGATCCTTTAACTTCTGCACTTCCACATCCTCATTGGAAGGGTAATCCTTATTCCCAGCTACAGAAACTCCGTTTTCCATCTTTGTAACAGTCCCTATCAAACCTTAAATGCGAAACGGATTGTTAAGTCATTGAGATGTATAAGCACAGAATTTGTTTACAAAATCGGCCTAATTGTATATTGGTAGCATCAAATAATTCAAACAAATTTAAAGGAAATGAACTTTAAAATACAATATCGTTTGTGAACCAAAGTCTGTTAAGTTTAATAATCAACCACATTATCATAAAGAAAAATTATGCCGAAAAATATGAAGAAAAGCACAAAAGGAAAATAAATATATTGTCTCCGAATTTAAAATGAAATAACACACAGTTTATTCAGGTTTCCATGCTTCCACTTTAGGCCTTGTGGTCGAGTACGGCACGTAGCATTGATCAGTGCCGGTCAAGTTTTTCGAATGTTTCAGAAGAAATTTCCTCTGCACAGGAGGCTTAACGACTGGCGTGTCGTCCGTCATGTAGTGCAGCCAGCGGTGCCATTCCGGGGCAACCTGACTCGCATTGAAATCCCATTTTCCTTTCCATGTATCAGTGCTGTAGTCGACCCAGCGGTTTCTGCCAACGAAGTATCGGTTGTTTTCGTAGTACTTGTTCCCCAGCTCGTCCGTGCCGACGTGCTCGCCGTATTTGATCTCATTCATTCGCATCATCTGCACTAAAACGCCTCGGAGACGAGGAAAATAGCCGCCATCTTTTGCATAGTTATGCCGGAAATGTTTCATCATTTCGCTGAACGGCACGACCTGGCGACGCAGGCTTGCCGTTATTCGTTGAACCAAGCTCATGATTGCAACGATACGGTTCCTAGCTATAAAAATAAGCAAATTTTAAAGTCAGAATCTAAACAGTTTGCTAGACGTTACAACGACTGTGTGTTTGCTGCACTCTTGGTTGATTAGCGCTTTGACCAAAGACACAGAGGTAGAAGGAAATAAATTGGGAATTAAAAAAGGGGTCGCATATTGATTTTACTTAGTTTGTGGTCCGGTTCAGAAAAGCATATGTTTGCAGCATAGGTCACCATGTTGTTAGCTATTTTTGAGTACCGTAATTTGGTAGATCTACACTTATGCGATATTATCACAAAATAAAACCCTCCAAAATATTGAAGCCAGACGTGTTGGAGATGTTGGTAATCTGTGTAACGAATCAACTACGGTAGGGTTCGATAACCTCTTTACTCGACCGTGTATTCTAACTGCCTCCATACAAATTGACAACATAGGAAAACGAGGAAAACACGTAATCGACAATGTAAGATTTATCGTCGCAATTATTGTTTATAATTATATCGATGTCACTGGGGAATAAGATCGGTATTGTATTCCCTTTTTTCCCGCAATTTCACCGAACTATAAAACGCTTGTTTTTTACCGCATGAGCATTATCGTGAGGTAATCGGTCTTTTGGTAGTATGTTTTGGAATTAACGGTTAGAAAGATGTGTATGACGTGCTTTGGCTCCTGTTCAGCCACAATTTGGTAAATATTGGTTTTATTTCTTAAACTAGTAATTTTTGTGATAATTAAATTGTGCATATATTTTTCCCTAGAAAACCGTCATTTCAAGACCTTTCATTTCCGCCATCATTCAAATTCGAATAAATTCACAAGTTTTGGATAATGACGCGTTATTTCAAACTCTGAATAAAGGACGCCGTCTATAAGCATACTGCAACCTCTCATTAAGGCAGGTGTTAGGAGCCAGCACCTTGTCGGGAAGTTACATCGTTTTCAAATTCCTTGAACTACCGTCGTCGTTCTCGTCCAGTCGTCATTCCCGTCTCGTCGTCGTTCTCGTCCCGTTGCCGATCCGTCGTCGTTGCCGATTCCCGTTGCCGATTCCCGTTGCCGATTCCCGTCGCCGATTCCCGTTGCCGATTCCCGTTGCCGATTCCCGTCGCCGATTCCCGTTGCCGATTCCCGTTGCCGATTCCCGTCGCCGATTCCCGTCGCCGATTCCCGTCGCCGATTCCCGTCGCCGATTCCCGTTGCCGATTCCCGTCGCCGATTCCCGTTGCCGATTCCCGTTGCCGATTCCCGTCGCCGATTCCCGTCGCCGATTCCCGTCGCCGATTCCCGTTGACGATTCCCGTTGACGATTCCCGTTGACGATTCCCGTTGCCGATTCCCGTTGCCGATTCCCGTTGCCGATTCCCGTCGCCGATTCCCGTCGCCGATTCCCGTTGCCGATTCCCGTCGCCGATTCCCGTCGCCGATTCCCGTTGACGATTCCCGTTGACGATTCCCGTTGACGATTCCCGTTGCCGATTCCCGTTGCCGATTCCCGTCGACGATTCCCGTTGACGATTCCCGTCGCCGATTCCCGTTGCCGATTCCCGTTGCCGATTCCCGTTGCCGATTCCCGTCGCCGATTCCCGTCGCCGATTCCCGTTGCCGATTCCCGTTGCCGATTCCCGTTGCCGATTCCCGTTGCCGATTCCCGTCGCCGATTCCCGTCGCCGATTCCCGTTGACGATTCCCGTTGACGATTCCCGCTGACGATTCCCGTCGCCGATTCTCGTTGCCGATTCCCGTTGCCGATTCCCGTCGCCGATTCCCGTTGCCGATTCCCGTTGCCGATTCCCGTTGCCGATTCCCGTTGCCGATTCCCGTCGCCGATTCCCGTTGCCGATTTCCGTTGACGATTCCCGTCGCCGATTCCCGTTCCTGAACGTTTTCAATTCCGTTATTCCTGCTGACAAGCCGCAAAATGAAGATTCCAAAGACTTTAAATTGTCTCAAACAACTTTACTTGGATGCCGAAAGGCTAATGCTTTCTCCAGTAGGTAGGACGTCACTACGTAAGCTCATACCAATAATCGACCGCGTATTTGACGAGCTAATGGACTTATGTGTAAATTTTCCAGAAGATCAACCGCTTGAAGATGTTTACATATCAAGAACTCAGTTAAATAGTCAGAAACGTGAGTTCGATACGCATGTGCGTCAGTGGTTAAATAAAACTGAATTGCAATTAGCAAGGACTAACCGCTATACGTCGAGCACAATTTCTACTGCAAACTTTATCCGGAGTGAACGCCGAAAAAGCCAAATCAGGTTGAAACTCGCCGAACTTGCCTACAAGCAAGCTATGGACAGGTTGTTCGAAACACGCAAGCGTGCAAAGGAGCAAACAGATCGTGCTGCTGAAAGGACACGCGTAGCAGCGAAAGAAGCCAATCAAAAAGCTCGCGAATCTATAGAAGCAGAGCGTGTCGCCAACAAAAAACAACCAGAATTTGAATACGCGAAGGCAGTTTCTAAAGCTCGGAAAGATGAAGAAATCTTGGAGGCTCTAGACTCGACCTCACCAACATTACAAACCAACGTTGTTACCATAGCTACAACGAACAACCGCACTACAGTACGGCCTTCGCTTGCAGACGCTCGTTCCAACTTAAGCGATCACAAGAAATCAGTTGCAGAATTAACGTCGCCACGACAAGTACAAAATATTGTACCGGTAAGCCGTAGACACGAACCCCCGCCCCGTGTGTACAAGCCCGAGCGTAAGGTTTATATAAACGTTGTTCCCGGTAAAGTTCGTTACGCAGACAAAGATGTTGCTACCTGTGCATTTATCGATCAAGGTTGCACGACAACACGCTGTGAGGAATCGATCGTAAGTTCACCAAATGCTGCTGGTAAACCACGTTGTATTACGTTGCAAACCCTAACATCATTTCGTGTGTTTTAGATACAGTTTTATCCCTTGCACTCTCTGCCCAAGCCTGTGGAGGGTAAAGATTGGAATAACCTTCCCCGACGTCGTGTTGCTTTGGATAAGATATATGGGAATCCTAATGTATTACATGATCCGCAGGCGTTGCAGCGACACCATCACTTGCAAGGTGTGAAAATTCCACAGATCGAAGATGGATCAGTCAAGTTGCTAATCGGGGCGAACGTTCCCCGAAGTTTTCCGTGTCGAGTCTATGAGAAGCGGAAATGGTCGATGTCCCGACGCTGTCAAAACCCCGTCTAGGAATGGTCACTTCTAGGCCCCTTGTGGTGATAAAAGCCGTTTCAATTGTAAGGCCAGCATTGTGTTTTTAAAGGATGAAAGCGATCTCAAACCCAATGATCAGACGATCTCGATGACCTCAACGACAGCTTTCTTCGGTTCCCGTCCTCGATTGAAGACCGAAGAGCACACGCACCTTATGAAGGAAACAGTTAAGTTTGTTGATAATCATTATGAACTATCCCTCCCTTGGCGCCACGATTATGAGATTCTCCCAGACAATGGCGCCATGGCGCCACATGGGGCGCCTTAAAGTTTTAGCAAAGCGACTTGTGCAAAACCCAAAGATTAAACAAAAGTATGTCGAGCAAGTGAACTACATGATGACAAAAGGCTATTCAGATAAGGTGCCATATGACGAAATCGTCACCGACCGCAGACCGATCATGGTACCTACCGCACCAACCCGTTACTAACCCTCACAAACCGGACAAACTATGTGTAAATCAAATAAATGAATTTTTTCTACAACGCGAAATTCAATGGAATTTCAACCCTCCCTGCGCTTCACACATGGGTGGAGCCTGGGAAAGAATGATTAGATCCGTTCGTCGGATTTTACTTTCCATTTCAGGTGAAAAGACATTGAACGATGATCAACTGACAACCCTGCTCGTGGAGTCCGAGGCAATATTGAATTGTCGACCTCTCACTCCCGTTACACTCAATATCGATGGCGAGACGCCATTAACACCGAACCACCTGCTCAAGGTGAACCCGTCAAGTGAACTGCCTCCAACTTTGACCAATGAACGGCAAAGTTACGCTCGACGTCGCTGGCGCTACGTTCTACATTTAGCCGACCGAATTTGGGCCAGATGGTCGGGAAAGTACCTCCGAACTATCATCGCACGCCAGAAATGGCACAAAAGAAAAGAAAACGTGAAGATAGGAGAAGTTGTATTTCTTGTGGATAACACAACACCTCCATCACAATGGTCCATTGGAAGAATTACCTCCGTGTACCCGGACAGCCACGGTGTAGTTCGAAATGTGCTAGTCAAAGCACGTGACACCGAATTCAAGAGACCGATACACAAACTATGTATCATAGTACCCGCTACGAACGTGCGCAATGAGAGTGTTGACCCTGCTACAGCTCTCAACGAGATTGCGGGCATTAGCCAGGTCATTGAATGAATTTTAACACGCGACGTAAATCTATTAAATTGTAAATTGCTCAATTGTACGATCTCGCAATTTGGGGGGGGAGTGTAAGATTTATCGTCGCAATTATTGTTTATATTATATCGATGTCACTGGGGAATAAGATCGGTATTGTATTCCCTTTTTTCCCCGCAATTTCACCGAACTCATAAAACGCTTGTTTTTTACCGCATGAGCATTATCGTGAGGTAATCGGTCTTTTGGTAGTATGTTTTGGAATTAACGGTTAGAAAGATGTGTATGACGTGCTTTGGCTCCTGTTCAGCCACAATTTGGTAAATATTGGTTTTATTTCTTAAACTAGTAATTTTTGTGATAATTAAATTGTGCATATATTTTTCCCTAGAAAACCGTCATTTCAAGACCTTTCATTTCCGCCATCATTCCAATTCGAATAAATTCACAAGTTTTGGATAATGACGCGTTATTTCAAACTCTGAATAAAGGACGCCGTCTATAAGCATACTGCAACCTCTCATTAAGGCAGGTGTTAGGAGCCAGCACCTTGTCGGGAAGTTACAGACAAAATAAACCAATCAAGAAGCGCCAACAAAACGGGAAACTAAAAAGAGAACAACGTCACAAATAAATAGAATTAAAGAAAAAGGCACATTGGGCGATACGTAAACTCCATACGTCACACAACCCCCTTCCCAAAACAAAATTTTCGCCCTCGAAAATAATATTGCGGTAAAAAAAGCTTCTCACATATGCAGGTACATTCTAGTCCGGCCATACCGAAAACACGTAGGATTGGACTTTCCAGTCCTTTTCACATTTTGTCTTTACCGGTTGCAAGATTGGGCACCAACACGTAACAAGATTCTTGATGTAAGCTAGCCCATCCTTCCACAATACGTAGTCCTTCAACGGTTTGACTGACGACGACCACAAGCCTTCAACTACTACCTCCTGCAGCATTCGCTTAAATAAACTTTCGGCAAGGCTCCGCTTTTCCAAACCTATACCACGTTGGACCTGACGAATAGGTCTGGCCTCTTTAGTGTCGCCTTGATTTTTAATTATAGACGTTTGTCCCAAATCATGCGGTCCGCAACTTTGGAGCGATTGTTCGTGGTCGGTTTGAGGTGCCGTATATGTCGGCTCACCGACACATTCTTTCGCCAACTGCATTTCGGTCCCTTCGTTGAGAAGCGACACTGCGGCCCCGCAATCAATCATAAGGTTACGCGGTTTCTCCCCCACGTCACACTGCAAAGTCAATTCCCTTACGACTGAGTTTTCTCCAGCCATATTATCGGTTGCATCGGTTGCATCGCTCACATCGGTTGCATCGCTCACATCGGTTGCATCGCTCACATCGGCTGCATCGCTCACATCGGTTGCATTGCTCACATCGGTCACATCGCTCACATCGGTGTTTAACCGACTCTTCTCAGCAGAGTTTCTAAATCTTTCACGGCAGTGTGCTTCTCCGTGGCCGTAGCGCGCAAAATAATTACCAGCGCTTTGTTGCCCCTCGTTTCTCGCCTCATTTCTATGTTCCTGCTCCGTTCTCCTTGCGTACCGGTATATCCGATCAAATACACTCACCAAGGCTTCGTAGTTGTGTTGCATCGATGGGTCAAGACTCGCTTGAATGTCCAAGGCGTAGTTCGTTAAGGCGGCCGCTAATTGAAGGCCACGCTCCTCTTGATCCCATTGTTTAAGTTCTGCCACGTTGTTAAAACGTTGCCGAAATTCCCACCAATTGTCTTCGCCGTTAAACGTTTCGTCATAAGATATAGCATTCGCTTCAACAATCTTCTCGTTTAACTGCTCTATTTTTGCCATTAACTCCGCGACTTGTCGGGATAAATATTCTGTATTCTCTTCAGTCATCATATACTTTTACGCGATATATAGGTCCTGGCAGGATCGCCAATTGTAACGAATCAACTACGGTAGGGTTCGATAACCTCTTTACTCGACCGTGTATTCTAACTGCCTCCATACAAATTGACAACATAGGAAAACGAGGAAAACACGTAATCGACAAAATAAACCAATCAAGAAGCGCCAACAAAACGGGAAACTAAAAAGAGAACAACGTCACAAATAAATAGATTAAAGAAAAAGGCACATTGGGCGATACGTAAACTCCATACGTCACATCTGTTTGAAATTTACATTTAATATTATGCGGTTTCAATTTCTAGCGTTTAACCCCGGCCGGGTTTAATTCTATAGTTTTATTGTGTCGGTTTAATCTGCTTGGCTTAATCGCGTGAGGTTAACCCTGTGCGGGTACAAGACAGGGTACCTTCAATTTCACGTCGGTTTAATTTCCTTGTGATTTGCGGGTTGAATCTCGTGCGGGTTGAATCTCGTGCTAGTTTAGTGCTATGGGTTCAAGTGGGTTAAATCATATCGGTTTAAATCCCGTGGGCTCGTTTCCATGTGGGTTTTATACCTTGGTATAACTTGTAAACAGTCAGTTAGGCACCGATTATACAGTTTCAAGTTGACAGTCTCAGGTTTTCCTTAATGTGCACTTTAGCTATAGTGTAATGCGCCTGTGCTACCCTTCGGTTTTAGCAAATAGTCAAAAACAAAACGAGGAAGGCTTTAATATTTTTTTTCAAATCGTTTTGATATGCAAAATGCTGTGTTTTCTTAAAGTTTGTAAAACAAACTTTTTTACTTGTTACAGCAAGGGAAGTGACCAGCTTGATATTACCATGTCCACCAGTCCAAAGATTAGGCTGGTGGGTTAGTGCGTCGCCTTTGAACTAAAACTGGTCGCGCTAGTTAGTCGGTTGTGTCCTTGGGGATGGCACTTAACAGACCTTTCCTGAACCCAGCGGAATAATGAGCCCTACTTAATTGAAGGAACGTGTGACATACACAAAACACTGCAATATCTCCGGTAACCTGACGGTGGGCGCGAGCAAGGTGATCTGACGATTGCCCGTGTGTTAATTTACTTGGTTTTCCCATTCACAGGGTTAAACATGAATAACCTATTCTATCATATCCTCTCCTATCCTAATTTCGAAACTTTAATTGCTTCCAGGGTTCATTTAAACATCAACAACTAAAACGTATAAGCTATAAAAATACGCACATTCGTAAAACATCTAATGTAAACGTTTATTTTATCCATTTTTAAAACTAAATAAAATCACCAGGAAGCTTAAAAGGGTTTGTCGCTTTTCAGTCCAAGGGTTGCAGTTTTGAAACTTTTTTTTAATTTTTTTATCGGGCTTAGTTTCGAACCCTTAATGAGCTCGTCCCCAAGACCGTTTTATATTGTATGTGATTTGGTATATGTATCGGTCGCATTCGTCCACACGACGGTACTGCAGTTTTGAAACTGAACAATAGCCATTCGGGCGGTTTCTTTGCAGGACACTTAGCGGACATTACCTAAAAACGGTTTATTGCGCTCTTGTAAAATTGATGGACCGTCTCAATAATGTTGCCTACAACACATTGAATACATCTTACGTTTTCGCGAAGTAAGCTGTGTCGTAACCCTTCTTCAGGTTTTTTTTCCAATCAGGGCATAAAATATGAATATCTTATATATCTTAAGATAAAACGCAAACGTTGTTCTTTGCTTGATTAAATTTTTATATTTACACTATGCTTTTTCTTATAATTTTAACATTCTTTTAAAATTTATTAGTTATTGTGGAGCGCTGGGTTCTATTTCTATTGATATTTACAACACAGCAGTTAAACTACATGAGTTTCATTTTGCTTATAAATGTGTACAACCTCCTGCCTTTTTTCTCTCTCTCTTTAGTATTTGCGATTGCACAGTGTTTCGTGTGGTGTTGTGGTGATAGGATAGAATGTTCTTGTTTTCTAGAGTAACCATAGCTTATACAGTGTTGTGTTTGATAGGTATGTTTCCAAGGCTTAAGAACAACCTGTAGCCAACTGGGTTTAGGCGTCCGCTAAGTGCCTTGCTTATGTATGTACCTGACTTTTCTATGACGCTCAAATTGGTTATAACAGTCGACTTCGATTACCCAAACATCATGACCTGAATCCATAAAGATAACAACAAACAGGGAGCAGTTGTTGGAGTTAAAGCCTTTATTCAGACCATCGATATCACTCATTGTTAAGTCACCGTCATTCGTTTATACATGACAAGCGAGAGAGGAAGAAAACGAAAGAAAAAAGAAAGAGGGGGAAGATAACGAAAGAAAGAAAGAAAGAAAGAAAGAGAGAGAGAAATAGGGGCACAGGCCAGAGGCCACAGATCAATGTATGAATGTATCTCAAATGTGCTGCACGTGTGTGGTGGTTTGAAATTTTATTTAGATGATACCGATTTTATTCGCAACATCAAGCGCGTCGTAATCTGGAGCAAGTTTCACGTACGCCTTCTTTCTTCCGTCCGGTCGAATCAGGGTGTTTACTTTCGCGACGTCGATGTCGTAAAGTTTCTTCACCGCTTGCTTGATTTGCGGCTTGTTCGCCTTAAGATCCACAATTAACACAAGAGTGTTATTGTCTTCTATTTTCTTCATGTGTGTTACACGATTTAGCTGTTTCTCGGCCACAGAAACAGCATGGCGATATGGCGGGCATGTAAATGTATATAATTCATACCATGGCACGCAATGACACAAGTTAAATTGATTAATTATACATGTCACAGACATAGCCGTCCAGTGTCCAGGCATCGCAGGGTTTCTATTCCACAGCCATTAAGGCTGTCTGCAGACCGGCCGCTTTTTTAACTGGCTAAGTGAAAGTTTCTTTAAAATGGTGATTTAGATGTCATATTAAATTTATATCTAGTAAAAATTAAACCTCATACATACATATTCAGTATTTTGATACTAATGGTTCATCGATCGATAACTTAAATTATTAACTTCACTGGCTCATTCGACGGCATTGGTAGTTTACTGGTAGAATTTTGATCGATAGGATGGGAAAATGAAAGAAACGTTAAAACACGCAACCGCCAAATCACCTTGCGCCCATCGTGGTCACCATAGCTCTTGCAGTGTGATGTGTGGGTTAATATGTTCCTTCAATTTGGCGGAACACATCATTTTTCTGGATCCAAGCAATGTCCGTTAAGTGCTTTGCCCAATGGACACAACCGACCAATTAGTGACCAGTTTCGAACCTGAAACCTATTTGCTGAAAGTCGACGCACTAAGCCACAAACTAATCGTGGTTCTTTAAATTTATTTTTTTATAAATCATTTACAGGTTACATTTTTTTTATCGTAAATAAATAGTTGTAGAAATGTTGTTACGGTATATTTTTATATAATTTTAGGGAAAACTACCGAAAATGCTGACCCGTTATAAGCGTTGATTTTACCACACTGTCTATGCATAAAGTGTCTATGTTTCTACCAACCGTGAAGCGAATCAATTGGCGGGAAAGAGGGAAAAGAGCCGCGGGAAAATCGAATAAATTTTTCGCGCTAAGTACGTTGCGTTTAGTCAGTTTGGTTTTATCGTTTTGCAGTCGTGAAATCAGCACTAAATCACGCTTAAAGATGGAAAGCATTCAATCAGTATGCAGAGGAAAGAAAATAGCGATCGAGGGCAATATTGCAACCGGAAAATCGACATTTCTTAAGCTTTTGGAGGCAGAATCGCCGAACTGGAGCGTGGTTGCGGAACCGGTGGCACGTTGGACCAATGTTAGTACCGATGACAGCGCCGAGGAGTTAACTACGTCCCAGAAAAGCGGAGGAAATCTTTTACAGATGTTTTATGATGATATAAACCGTTGGTCGTACACGTTTCAATCGTACGCGCTTTTGAGTCGCATGCGTCTACAACGCGAACCCTTACCATCGTCATTTACTGCAGAAGAAGTAAAACAACACGTCCAGTTTTTTGAGCGCTCGATGCAGTCTGACCGGTATATTTTCGCGCTGAATTGCTTCGAAAGCGGCTGCATGTCGGAAACGGAGTGGAACATATACCAAGACTGGAGTCGATACTTAGTCCACAGCATTGGCGAGCTGAAATTGGACGGGATCATATATCTCCGCGCGGAACCTGAAGTCTGCTACAAGCGAATGCAGAAACGCGGAAGGCCCGAGGAGACCGGCGTCACCCTTGAATACCTGAAGTGCCTGAACGAAAAGCACGAAGCGTGGCTTTACAGAAAAGACATAAAAATGGACGACAATTTAGAAGACGTCCCGATTTTGGTCATCGACTGCAACGAGGAATTCGCCTCCGATCCGGAGGTGCACAAGCAGATGATGACATCCGTGCGGAAGTTTGCGAGCAACCCTTTATCGGAGTTGAATGATTCTGGGATCGATTCACAGAGCAGCTCACTTGATAGCGATACAATGGAAAGTTCCGATATCGAATATTGAACTTTTTTTTTAAATGCTTTTATTCCTAAATCTGTTTGCCCGTTTTTTATTGAGGATTTTATTCAAGACAACATTATTAAAATTACGCATTTTTATTGAGGATTTCATCCCAGACAATATTATAAAAATTCCACATTTTTTATTTAGGATTTCATCCAACACAACATTATAAAAATTGCACATTTTTTTATTGGGGATTTTATTCCAGACAACATTATAAAAATTTCACATTTTTAATGAGGATTTTATCCTAGTCAACATTATAAAAATTCCACATTTTTTATTTAGGATTTCATCCAACACAACATTATAAAAATTTCACATTTTTTTATTGATGATTTTATCCTAGTCAACATTATAAAAATTGCGCATTTTTGCACAGTGCAAATTTTATTAAGTTATTCAAAATAAAACTAGCTTTAAATGGTGTTTCCGTTTTAAAGATGTTTGAAAATGTTATTTTTAATGATTTTAGCGCAGTTGTAGTATATTACCTCCATTTTATGCTGCTGGAATAAAGCTCTATTTACTGCCATTAAAAAAACAATTGTTTTGAAGCGTATTTGAAAATTGCATGCTTGCTTTTAAATCTTACTTTTTTATGAAGTTGAAATTTGAAATAAAAATTAGGATGTTCAGATTCTGTCATACTACTACCAATTTTGTCATACTACTACCAATTTTGTCATACTGCTACTAATTTCGGATTTAGCTATCATTCAAAAAAGTATTTTTATCTTCAGACTTTTAGTTATTTGCGAACTTGTGTATTGTTGTATAAATTTACAACCCCTGAAAAAACGTTGTCTATTTTACTGACAGAATTGTAAGAGCTAACTTGTTCTGAAACTTAATTCGGGTCACACATATGAACTCCTAATTATACATCATGGACAAACGAAAACTTCCCAGTGGACAGGACGTTGAGAAAAAACGTCCCTGTTTAGATTCAGATGCAAAAGGTAAATAATCGCATTAAAATGTTGTTTCTATTTACTGGTAATATTCCTCATGCCCACAGTCAATCACAATCATACACCTCATGCCCACATTCGAGCACAATAATGCACCTCGAACACAGTAATACACCTCAGAGGTTTCCGACGATAAAAAAGAAAAAAACGCTTTAAAACAACAGTTTAAAACTCTTCCAAGATTTAGTAGGGATGTCCTTTTGTATCAGTTTCAATTTATTAATCCAGAATCAATGTGTGATATACTTGCATGTCTAATAAAATAATTATCAATTTTAGTTAAAAACAGAATCACTATTAGTTGAAAATATAAATTCTGTAGTTCTTTCTTAGGTTATCAATAAAAATGATATAAATAAAACTTGGTTTGTTCCACTGGGCGCTAATTTCGAACTGGTCGAATCAAAAAATAGTTCCAAATCATTTCCTATTTGAAACGGAATAAACATATATACCTATTTTTAAGTTATTATTTATATAGTTTACATGTCTATTTTTACACCTTAGGCTTTAGATTGTTTAGCTCATGTGTTGCTTTAGCACTCCGCCACCAGTTCTACTAGTACAACCATCAGCCTATACCTAGCATTAACTTTCTAATTCCCCAGATAACATTCTCCTGCTGCTAAAGTTAC
>CH001979.1:897757-917940 GCA_000149265.1 Ciona savignyi
TGGAGCGTGTTGGATCGTAACTTCGGTTCTACTAGCAACGCCTGCTGATAGATGGAGGAAGATGTGAGGTAATATTTTGATCACGGGGTGTTGGCCTTCTAAGGATGTTCGCATCTTGGGGGAGATGGATGAATATCCTATCCATGCAATAAAATCATCTCCACTATATTCATCCATCTTATACAATATTCATTCATCTTATAAAACACAAAATCCCATGATAAAAATCATCTTTAAAATATTCCTCCATCTATCACCAGGCGTTGCTACGAGAACAGAAGTTACGATCCTACACGCTCAACGCTGTGAGTTTCCACTTCCTGGGAGAGCAGAAGGAAGACGTTCATCATTCCATCATCACCGAGCTGCAGAACGGTAGCGCACAGGTAAAATCCTGTTCTTTTGTAATTTTTCAGACCAAGTTACATTCCGATAGGTGTTGTGCCATGCTTAAAGATACATTATCGAACGGTCCTTACATACTTTACTAAACTGTGTCTCCACCAAGCTCCAGCAAACTTACTTTATTTTTCCGGTCTTTAAACCCTTACCACCCCCCCCCCCCCCCTTAGACGAGAAGAAGGTTAGCAGTCTATTGCTTGAAAGATGCCTTGCTTCCCATCCGACTCCTGGACAAACTCATGTTCATAATCAACTACATGGAGATGGCTCGTGTCACTGGAGTGCCGTTGTCGTATCTACTCACACGGGGACAGAGTATCAAGGTCATTTCTCAACTTCTGAGAAAGGTGAGTGCTTCGCGAACAGTCATCACGCGAACAGTCATCATATAGGCTAGGATATTCATGTTTATTCCAGTAAATGGGAAGACCAAAGGCTGTTAACATATGGACAATTGTCAGATTACCTTGTGCCCACTGTCAGATTACCGGAGCTGTTGCAGTTTGTTGTGTATGATTCACACGTTTCTTTAATTTGGTAGAACCCATTAATCCACTGGTTTCAGGCAATGTCCGCTAAGTGTCTTGCCTATGGACACAACGACTAGCTAGCGACCAGTTTCGAACCTGCAACCTTTCGACTGAAAGGCGCCGTACTAAACCACCAAACTAACCGGCCGAATATACTACTCTATACATAGAAAATAAGTCTCAGTAATGGGCCCATTATGGATGCGACACTTTGCCTGGTAAAAATGTTTCATTTACCCAGACCAAAGAAGTGGACCTGTTGATGCCAGTAATCCCCACAAGCAACAATGACGAGTTCACCGGAGCCACTGTGATCGAACCCATCAAAGGCTACTACAACCAGCCGATCGCTACTCTAGATTTCTCCTCCCTATACCCTTCCATCATGCAGGCGCACAACTTGTGCTACACCACTCTGCTTATGAAGGTTGTTTTTTTATTGCCCAGTCGAGTGTATTTAATACATTACAAAGTAATTGCAGTTTTTTGTTCAAGTTATGAAGAACTTGTCTTTAAGCAATAGGCAAAGTTGATTTAACTGTTAGTCTGGTGGTTTATAGCGACGCCTATTAACCGAAACGTTGCAGGTTCAAAACTGTTCGCTAGCTATTTGGTTGTGTCCTTGGGCAAGCCACTTCACGGACATTGCCTGAACCCAGCGGATTAATGGATTCTATCAAACTGAAGGAACGTTTTTATCATAAACAACACACTGTAATAGCTCCAGTTACCCGATGGTGGGCGCGATGTAATTGGACGATTGCCCGTGTGTTAACCCCCTTGGTTTTTCCATTCACTGGGGAAAATAGAAATATCCTATCCTAGTTTTTTAGTTTTAGTTTATTTTTTTGCTCCTTCGTTACAATAAAGAAGAATACAACATTTGTTACAAATTAAGGAGACAGGATGAAACGGCAAAACTACAGTAGTTAAAACACGCCAGTGACTAGACACATTGCAAGTTATGGGAAAAAAATGACGTGGCCGTTAAACCTTACATTAAAAAAAATAAATTTCAACAAAAACAATTTAAATCAAAATTAACTAATTAAATTTGATGTTATTTAATACTTGTGTAAAGTGTGCATCCTATAATGAATTTACCAAATTCAAGGCAACCAATAAGCTAGTGGCTGATGTGTTGCCACCATTTTTTACCTGATGGTTTAATTTCCAGTTAAAAAAAACATCTATAATCACCAACATTTTTACCATCAAAATCACCAATATTTAAACCCCTTTTTCCTAATAGAACAGCAAAGAGAAGGAAAATCTTGGCCCAGATGATTTTATTAAGACTCCGTCTGGAGATTTCTTCGTGAAGAGTCACATCCGAATGGGATTGCTGCCGGAGATCCTAGAGAGCTTGCTCTCCGCTAGAAGAAAGTAAATATTTTATCCTTTCTTATCATTTTTCTCCTACCTATTTCATCTGTAGTAATCTGCCGTATTAGCAGCAGACTGTCATATTATTCTTTTTATGTTATTCTTATGTGGCGTATTATTTTTACGAAGTAGCCTGGCATATTATTCTTATAATTATCCTCCTACTTTTTCTCATCTGTAGTAGTCTGGCTATACCAGGCGGCCGAAAGTTTGTTGGATTATAACCAAAGTTGGATACGCCATTATGTTTTTGGACGTTACACTTTACAGAGAGGTTACATTATTTCGTTTATTTATTCAGTCGAAGTAATACAATAAAAAGATTTTAATCATAGTAAGCAGACATTGAAAACAAGGTAATCTGGCGATTGCTTGTGTGATATTGCTCCAACGTTCGTGTTACCGAATGGTTAACACAACGGATACATGTACGAAGTCTGTACAAAACGGGTCTTCGTTATGAGTTTGTCAGGATTTTAAATCCTATCCCATAAAAAATGATCAAGCGGTTTTCATTTACAGTAATAAAGGATAGGATAATAATGTTTATCCTTGTGAGTGAAAAAACCAAGAGGGTTAACACACGGGCAATCGTCAGATCACCTCGCGACCACCGTCCGGTTACCGGAGCTATTGCAGTGTGTTGTGTATATTAGACAAGTTCCTTTAATTTGGTAGAACCCATTAAGCGTTTTAGGTTCAGGCAATGTCCGTAAAGTACATTGCCCAAGGACACAACAGACTAGCCAGCGACCAGTTTTAAACTTACAACCCTCCAACTGAAAGGCGTTGACTAACCTGTCATGTCTCTTTACCACTCGACTAACCTGTCATAAAACATGAATATTTTCTTCTTGTTTCCCACAGTGCGAAAGCAATGATGAAGGTTGAAACTGACCCTTTCAAACGCAGCGTCCTCGACGGGAGGCAACTTGCGCTGAAGATCAGCTGTAACTCGGTGTATGGGTTCACTGGGGCTCAGGTCGGGAAACTACCTTGTCTGGAGATATCAGGGGTAAGCAAAGTCTGGTTGGTCTAAAAATATTCTGCGGTTTAGCTCATATGGTATATCATAGGCCCGTTAGCTGTGGAATTGTAACCAACTGCTTGATAGTCGATTGTGTATTTAAACCTATTTAGAAAAAGTTGCTTGAAAACTGAATTTATGGGTTGAACAAACTATTGTCTTCGACTTAAATAGCTCCAGTAACTTGACCGAACACAAGGTAAACTAAGGACTGGTCAGTAATCCTTTTTCTGCATAATATAGTTTTTCTTATGTATATAGTTTCTTGACTACTCGGGTATTTCTATGCATATTTTTTCTCAGTGGCATTGAATTTAAACTTTTACAGTTTCTTCAGTTAAGTAGCTCGGTCAGTAAGTGCGCTGCCTTTCAGCCTAAAGGTAGTTGGTTCAAAACCACCCACCTTCGAGTTGGTTGTGCCCTCAATATATACAATATATTAGATGTTGTCTGAAATAAGTGGATTGATAGGTTTTATTAAAAACTAAGAGAACCACTAAAGTAAATAAAAAGCACACTGAGATAACCAAATGATGGATGCGATTGCGAAGTAATCTAACATTTGCCCTTGCCCATTATAAAGGAACGGTTGTGTTTTCCCATTCAAATACAAGATTATTTTATAATTACCAACTTTACCACATTCAATCTTTTTTCTTTGAACAAGAGACTGGGTGCTGTCATGTATCTTTTTTAAATGCAAATACTGATAGATTCTGTTCATTATACGAGGCTCATATTCTAATAACACTTACCTAACCTACCCTTCTTTAATAAAGCTTGCCTCTATTTTTACAACACTTACCCCTATTCCAACATTGCTTACCCCATTCTAATAAAGCTTACCCCCGTTCTGACAACACTTGACAACGATATTTGTTACAAATACTGATATTTCAATATTATTGTATGGGCCACGTCATGGATAATTTTGAATTTAATAAAGTCTGTTCATTTTGACAACACTCACTGTTATCACAGAGCGTCACCGCGTTCGGTCGAATGATGATCGACCAGACGAAGCGCCACGTCGAGACGCAATACACGGTGGAAAACGGCTACGCGCACAACGCCAAGGTCATCTACGGCGACACCGACTCGGTGATGGTCAAGTTCGGGGTCGCCACGGTGGCTGAGAGCATGGCATTGGGGAAGGAGGCGGCCGATTTAGTGTCGGAGAAATTCGTGAAGCCGATTAAACTGGAGTTTGAAAAGGTGATGCTTTCTAAGTGTGTGTGGGTTGTTTGAGACAAGCAGGGAAGACCTGGTGTCAGTATGCTCATTTGTGTTATTATGCTTGTTTGTGTTTCCCCTAGAAATAAGAATATTTTATACGCAATACATGGTGCATTTTATGACACTGTGGCTTTTTAGTTGCTTGAATGGTGGTGCATCAGACCATGAGTCAAAAGGTTGTTGGATGAAAACCGACTGCAAGTTGGATGAATTAAAACTGCTTGCTTAAACCGTGTGGTTTAATGGGTTGGACAACAAATGTTGCAATATCTTTATTGTCAGTAGTCTGTATTGGTTGCGGTAACCCGACAGTATGCATGTGGTATTCTGATGCTTACCCAGAATATCTACCCATGATTTAACGCTGCATGCCTTTTCTCACCCCTAGAACTAACAAGTATTTCATCAATCTACAGTCTACACTTATATCAATTAACAAACAGAGCTTGTTCAAATATTTTCAGGTATACTACCCTTACCTCCTCATCAATAAGAAGAGATACGCAGGATTGTATTTCTCCTCTAGTTCAGAGGTGCATGATAAGATGGACTGCAAGGGAATTGAAACCGTCCGACGCGATAACGCCCCCCTAACTGCCAACCTTATATCAACATGCCTTCAGAAATTACTCATTAACAGGTAATGTGGTTATATCTAGTGTGTTAAATGGTAGCGATATCTGCAGGGATAACATTATATTATGTTGCGGTTTGCAGGTAATATAATACAGTGTTTAGTAGAACCCAATATTCCGCTGGGTCTAGGCAATGTTCGCTAAGTGCCTTCCCCTGGACACAACCGACTAGCTAGCAACCAGTTTCGAACCTGCAACCTTTTGTCTGAAAGGTGAGTTACAATAAACGACTTAATAACAATAGTGTGTTAAATACTACGTTGTGTCAGGAATTTGTTTAAACCAACAGTCCAGAGTGTTAAAACCTACATCTGTAACTTCCCTGGCCATATAGTTTTCAAACAACGGCTCATTATAAACCATTCCCCAAATTTTTTCTACTTTCTAACCCAGGGGTCAGCAACCTGCAGCTCCAGAACCGCCCGTGACTTTTTCATCCTTTTTATGGGGATCCTTATCCATTTTCTTGCTACTCTAGCAAGCGCTTAATAAGTTTATACCCATGCATAAGTAAAACAATCAGAAGAACACTCTCGTCTTTATCTCACGCAGTGTTGTTTTTGTTTTATTGCAAAAATATTATTAGATTTGTTGCTTCTAGTGATTTTAATTTTTGAATAATCGTCAAAGTGGCTCTGCAAAAAAAACATTTTCTTTTTTTCGAGGAAATATCGGTTAAAATGGCTCTTTAAGGGCAAAAGGTTGCCCACTCCTACTCTAACCTGATAAAACCTTTTACAGGGACCCAGAAGGTGCAGTTGACCATGCAAAGGAGGTCATATCTGATCTGCTCTGTAATAGAATTGATATTTCGCAGCTTATAATCACGAAGGAACTCACAAAAACAAAAGAAGAATATGCTGCCAAACAGGTTGATGTTGAAATTGTATTGTTCACCAATGTATTAAGTTTACTATGGCCCGACCTGTTAGTCTGGCGGTTAACTTTTCAATTGAAAGGTTGCAATTGCGAAAGTGGTCGCTAGCTAGTCGGTTGTGTCTTTGGGCAAGGTGCTTTATGGACTTGCCTGAACCCAGCGGAATAATGGATTTTATTAAATTAAAGGAACAAGTCTATCATATACAACACACTGCAATAGCTCCGGTAACCCGACGATGGACGCAAGGTGATCTGACGATTGCCTGTGTGTTAATCCCCTTGGTTTTCTAATTTAAGGGGATAAACTTGATTATCCTATCCTAACCCATTAAACCACTGAAATCAAGCACAAATCATTCAGTGACTTGCTCAATGACATATATCCACCACTTGTATTTTTCTTGAAACCATTCGACTTACTGTATGATACACTTAGGTTAAGATATTCATGTTTATCCCTGTGAATGGAAAACGCAAAGAGCGTTAACACACAGGCAATCTACAGATTATCTTGCGCCCACCGTCGGTTTATTGACATTTTGCAGTGTATTGTATATGATTGGTTGTTCTTTTAATTTGGTAGAACACATTTATCCACTATGGTTCAGGAACCCCTGTCAAGTGCATTGTCCTAGGGACATATAAGCCGACCACACAACAGCCGAGCTAACGACCAGTTTCGAATCTGCAATCTTTTGGTCCAGGAACATATAGGCCAACCATCTAGCGACCAGTTTCCAATCTGCAACCCTTCTGTTAAAGACGACACACTTCTGTAAAGACGACACACACTAAGCTATTCCTAAATACGTCGGTTAAGCCATAAGTTAGTTTCGATCTCACACCCGTTCTACCAACGGTCCGACACGTTTCCACTAAGCTAATGAGCCGAAATAGTTTAGTTTAGTTTATTCATTTTTTGCCCCAATATTTAAAAATACAAAGGAATAAAATCACAACGCAGGAACAGGAAAAAAGGCAAAACGAACAGTCATTAAAACACGTTTTAAAAAAGGATATAATTTAATAAAAAAGCGGACGAGGCCGCCAAAAATACATCCCATTAAACCCATCCTACCACACAGGCTCATGTGGAATTGGCCGAACGTATGAAGAAGCGCGACGCGGGTAGTGCCCCCCAACTCGGTGATCGGGTTCCGTTTGTTATCGTTTGCGGTGCGAAGGGCCAGGCTGCATATCTCAAGTAAGTTTTTGGGGGAAACTAAAAAGAGGAAAGGAGGGAAGGAGGGAAACTGCACTGTAAAGGGGAGATTAGAGCATTAAAGCTTGTTTTAAACATAGGGTTGGAGTTAGGGTTAGTTCTGTGTTTAAGATAAGTGTTTAAGTTAAAATAAAAGTTAAAATTTAAATATTAATGTAAGGTTTAACGCCCACGTCATTTTTTTCTCCTTTGTAATGTGTGTTTATTGACTGACGTGTTTTGACTACTATAGTTTTTGCCGTTTTATCATGTCTCCTTAACTTGCAATAATTGTTCTATCCTTCTTTATTGTAATGAAGGAGCAAAAAATAACCTATAACCTAAAATTAGTTGGAAAAGTTTTAGTAAAAAGTTTCCCTCATTCCTTTTACTTTTGGTGTTGCCCCTAAGTTTGTGGTATTTTGCTCGCGTTTATAACTGTGATAGAATAACACAAGTGGCATTATTGCTAAGGATGTTTATTCCAGAAACAAAATTTGAATTAAATTCGAATAGGAAGCAATTCAAAATTGATTTTTGTTTTTATCAATTCAAATTTAGGTGCTTATAGTGGGACTAGAAAGTTTTATTTGTAAAATTTTAATGCAACTTAGCAAAAGGGGTAAATTTTTTTAGTTAACAAATACCCTATTTACTCAATTGTAAGCCACGGCTTATAAAGTTTTTCTTTCCAGCAAGTTTGCGGCTTAAATTCAAGGGTGGTTTACATTTTTTTATGCTGAGCGATTTGTTGCAATGCCGATACGGTATTTTGTCTGATGCTATGTCTTCCACTGTCTAAACAAACAAGTTGAGAGTTGCATCGATACAGTAAATGCGGCTTAAATTCAAGGGCGGCTAACAATCGAGTAAATACGATAATGGTGATTTTCTCTTTAACAAAGTATGTCAGGCGAGAACAACCGCAAAATTTCGCGCGAGTGGCAACTTTTTAACCGGCTGGTGGCGCACGTGGGTAAAAAAGGAAGAATGTTCTGCCGTCAACTCCGCTTTGATTTCGTGCGCTTAGCATTCCACATAAAAATTGTATTAGCGCTAGTTATTTGCACACATTCGTATACTCTAGACCTCTAAATCGGAACTCTTTGTCTCCTTGTATCGCGCCATTTTAGTTTAGTTTATTTATTTTTTTGCCCCAGTATTAAAAAATGGCAAAAGAATCAAATCACAGCACGGGAACAGAAAAAGACGGCACACCGAACAGTCGTTAAAACACGTCATTTAAAAAAATTAAGGATATCATTTAATAGATATACCGGACGCGGCCGACAAACCTAAGCGATAAAACAATAATAAGCAAACAAATTTATGGAAGACCAAAACAATATAACATAAAGCCATCTAACAATATAGGAAACTCCTGTTCAAAAATGGTGCTTTCCGTAATTTATAGCGGAACACTGTGTTGTGTTTTGTATCTTTTGTTTGATTCAATACTGTTGCACAAAAGAACAATTTCACGGCCCAAATTACATGACCATGTTACCAAAGCGTCGGAGCGATGCAAATCAGCTGTTTGGGAGAAAGAAAGAGAGAGAAAAAGAAAGTTCTCCGTCGCAATTTCCTCCGACCATCTTGTGTGACGTCACACACATGCTCTCGCTACGTCACAGCCACGCTTTCGTGACGAAAGAATCACGCAGCTAGCGAGTGCAGTTGCGTCAGACTTCATGGCGAAATTCTTTATTCACTTGAAAGGGAAATGGTAAAAAAGGAAAGAAATGTCATCGAATCGAATAAACAACACAATTGCGCAATATTTCCGACTGTCCCGTGCGGAATCCTTTGCAATTAGCTCAAGTGTCGTCTAGATCAAAGGTACTTTACTGTCCACCCCCTTGGTTGGGAAAACGGGGTGTTATAATAGGTCGCATCATGACTTGACATTTACGCGTTTCCGCCACGACATCGGCATACCTTAGAGAGAAAACAATCACTCAACTACGGTATTTTCTTTTGTCTTATGGCGAAATTTCCTATTCCAAAGTTCTGGAAAGGGTATATAACAAACAACAAAGTATATATTACAGAAAAAAAGGTGAAATGTACTCTATTTATGACAACAAAACCATTGCGCAAGGTAAACCATTTTTGTGCAAAATTATTTATTAATGTGAGATTGAACATTAAACGCGAATACTGCAGCAGCCTTTTATTATGTATTGCAAATTCTAGTATGGTAATTCATGGCTAACCAGTTGTGATACTGCTTAGCATGAATGGGCAGCAAAACCGTCAAACATCAAAAAAAGGAGATTTTCAAAAAAACCATATGGGTTTTTTTTATCATTTTACATTAGGTTGTAATATGCCATGGATCTTGAAAACAATATAGGTCATCATACAATTGTCACCAAAAGGCCGTCGTTGGAAACTAAAACCAATCGGACTTTCAGCCCTTGTTTTGTGACGTCATTTATAAACACGCTTCCTCCTACGTAGTAGTCATGCGTCATGACGAAACAACCATGCAGTCGGCGTATGTTATTACGTCAGACTATGTCGAAATTGTACATTATACTGTACTGGGGAAACTAACACTAAGTACATAAACATTTCCACACACAGCAAAAAGATTGCGCAAAGGCAGACAATAGTACTGTTGGTATATGTCGAAATTACATTACAACTGTACCAATGAACTAATTACCTCTGTACAGGTTTATTTTTATTTTGCGTTGCCAGGATTTTACAAATGGGAAAATGATCGACAGTCACAGCCATGCCTCTCGCCTGTTTGACAAGCAATATAAGATATAAAGTAGTGTTAATTGAAAGCGTTTTATGTATGTTTGCGCACGGTGTTCCATTACCGTAATATTACAAACACTATCCCGAGAATAGAGTCAAAAAATTATCCCCGATTGTCAATATTGAATGACCCGCCCTCTCATACACAAAGGACGCATAAAAAATCTATTGCCTGGCATGATTTATATATTCACAAAAGGAAAATGACTGACATCTACATTCAAAAAATGACTTCTAACATTTATTCACTTGAAAGGGAAATGGAAAAAAGGAAAGAAATGTCATCGAATAGAATAAACAACACAATTGCGCAATATTGTTTCCGCCTGTCCCGTGCGGAATGCTTTGCAATTAGCTCAAGTGTCGTCTGGATCAAAGGTACTTAACTACTGTCCACCCCCTTGGTGGTAAAACGGGGTGTTATAATAGGTCGCATCATGACTTGCCATTTAACGCGTTTCCGCCACGACATCGGCATACCTTAGAGAGAAAAGAATCACGCAACTACGGTATTTCCTTTTGTCTAATGGCGCAATTTCCTATACCAAAGTTCTAAAAAAGGTATATAAATTAAAAGGTATATATTACAGAAAAAATAAAACAAGGTATAAAATTATACTCTAATTTAAGTTAGGACAACAAAAACCATTGCGCAAGGTAAACCATATTTGTGCAAAATTATTTATTAATGTAACATTGAAAATTAAACGCAAAAACTGCAGCAGCATGTTATTATGTATTGCAAATTCTAGTATGGTAATTCATGGCTAACCAGTTGTGATACTGCTTAGCATGAATGGGCAGCAAAACCGTCAAACATAAAAAAATGAGATTTTCAAAAAAACCCATATCATTTTACACTAGGTTGTAATATGCCATGGATCTTTAAAACAATATAGGTCATCACACAATTGCCACAATAAGGCGTCGTCCGACAACTAAAACCAATCGGACTTTCGCCCCTTCTAGTGTGACGTCATTTATAAACACGCTTCCTCCTACGTAGTAGACATGAGTTATGACGAAACAATCATGCAGTCGGCGTATGTTATTACGTCAGACTATGTCGAAATTGTACATTATACTGTACTGGGGAAACTCACACTAAATACATAAACACTCCCGCACACAACAAAAAAGATTGCGCAAAGACAGACAATAGTACTGTTGGTATATGTCGAAATTACATTACAACTGTACCAATGAACTAATTACCTCTGTACAGGTTTATTTTTATTTTGCGTTGCCAGGATTTTACAAATGGGAAAATGATCGACAGTCACAGCCATGCCTCTCGCCTGTTTGACAAGCAATATAAGATATAAAGTAGTGTTAATTGAAAGCGTTTTATGTATGTTTGCGCACGGTGTTTCCTTACCGTAATATTACAAATACTACTCCCGAGAACAGAGTCGAAACGATTATCCCCGATTGTCAATATTGAATGACCCGCCCTCTCATACACTACGGACGCATCAAAAATCTATTGCCTGGCATGATTTATTTATTCACAAAAGGGAAAATGACCGACTACATACAATGAATGACTTTTAAGAAACACGCCCTCGCAACACCTCTTTGGCCATGCGTTCGCTTCGTGTTAGCTTAGAAATCCAAAGTGACGAATCTTTTTTTTAGCTAAATTGCAAAATACCCTATGATGGTGCAACGCTTTTTAAATATCCAATTCATCCCTAAGTCGAACGATTGAAATAAACTCTACACATTTGTGCAATTTTGACTTTACGGTGTGGTTTTCTTACTCAGTTTGGAAAACTCACAGTGTATTAATAAAGAACCTTTCAAGCCCAATATTGAAGCACTGTTTAGTTTAATAGGTAGTTTTCTAACAAAAGGAAAACTGTCATATAAATCGAGTGGCAACTCCTTAAACTGCAAATGTATGCAATGTTTGAATTTCTGGTATTAGTTTTTTTCTGAAAAAGTTGTCAAAAATGGAACTCTGTTTCACCACAACCGTTGGGACATAAAATCAACTCGCTCCGTCACGTGACTCAAACCAAAGAAACGCCCAATCGACGGCTACGTCACAGGTGATCGCGAAGGCCAGACAAAGCGCGAAAGCTCCATGACAAAGCGCGAAAGCTCCATGACAAAGCGCGAAAGCTCCATAGTAACGTGGATTTTCGGTGCAAATTAGGCTTTGTTTTGTTGGTTGCCATGCTTACCACAAAGATTACCTAACTGTATGACAAAATATTGCGTCAGACTGATACATTGTGCTACTGTTCCCCAACACAGCGGAACTGTAATACTTAGGCCTTTGTGCCTTCACTTGATAATCATTTTGTCTTTAGTTCAAATTATGTACCGCTAATTTATTGTATTTTTGGTTTGGCTGTTTTTCCACTATATAATTAAATTTCAACACACGCAATTTTAAATACTCTAAAACGTAAAAATCGAAAAAAATCAAAATCTTGACAAATTAAACATCCATAAAAAAACTACAGTAGTTTTAATAACTACGCTTTTTCTGCTGAACCACAATTTGTATTGTTATGCATAATATGCATTGATATTGTCGGCGTAACAATCTCCATTATGCCTCGATTCCTTTGTCTCTGATTGGATAGAGGGAACGCCCCTATTTTACATTTGCTTTAACAAAACAGTAGTCAATTGCAGTACATTATAATCTCCGGAGTTCACTAATTGCGGGACAGGGTACGGGACAACACACTATTCTGCAGGACAGTAGGAGGAGGGGCGTAGGGCTGTTTTCGTTATTAACAAAGGCGGCACAGGGTAAGGGTATATCATAAAAGGAAGGGGTTATATAATGATATACTCTTACCCCGTCCGCTCATGTTAGGAGCAAAAATATTTCTTCCCACTCATGATATATCTCGTCCTGCTCGTGTTATAACACGCCCCGCTCGTGTCAATAACGAAATAACCTGCCTCGCTCATATAGAGCGTTGTCCCGCTCCGCTGTCCCACAGATTAGTAAAGCCCATAACCTTTCCAATTTGACATTACACTAAGCAAAACACACGAGCTTAGCGCGTGGTAGTAATTATAGTTGCCTGGCGTTATTTCATATTAAACAGTGTAACGACATGGCTCAACAACGGTTAAATTGACAACCAAGTACCTTTAACATTGCTTTTGTAGTTAAACCGGCACATCGTATTAACGAGATAAAAATTAATCCGAAACGTGTTACAATAAAATCTACCAATAAAACTTTAACAGCAAAAAGGATAAAATAAAAACTTGATTGACAATCTCTTTTTTTTCACGGTTAACATATTATAAGAATTTAAATTATTAATTATAAGAATTTAAATTATTAAGTAACATACTAATACGTGTTTTGTGCTGTATTCATTTAAACTAAGAATAAACCATAGTAAAGTCGTACAAAGCAACAGAACAACCGAATAAAACGTTTAAATCCATCGATAAAAAACGACCAAACACCAATTAAGTTTCGAATCCATGATAGGGTATTTATGATTGAGTAGGAGTAGGTTTCTTTATTCTGTATGCCCGTAACTGAGAAAGATACACGAGTGTGCGTTTTTATACTGGCAGTTTAGATTACATCATGCCCACCGTCGGGTAACGGGACTTATTACAGCGAGTTGTGTTAATAATAATGGAATTACTACAGTATGCTATATATATTATTTTTGCAGTGTATTGTCGATATGATTCGATTCTATTAGTCCAATAAGTCTAAACAATTATATCACTGGGTTAGGCAACGTTATTTAATCGGCTTGTCCAAGGACACAACCTGTCCTGAACGCCTACAGTCTGGCCAACTACCCTAAACTTATATCTTCCAATCTTGACGCCCGTGCTTTCCCACAGGTCAGAGGACCCAATATACGTGCTGGAGAACAATCTACAGATTGACACAGAACACTACCTCAAGCACCAGTTAAGCCAACCGCTCTTACGGATATTCGAACCCGTACTTGGGGAGGCGAAAGCGCAGTCTGTTCTATTGAGTGAGTAGACCCGGTTATTTTGCAATAGTGCCGTGTCGGGCCGACAACTGATAGGTCGTGGGTTCGAAACTGGACTGTATCCGGTAAACCTATTTTTTAAACCTTTTTTCGCTTATCCTAAGTCTTGGGTTCGAATAAGTCTTGGGTTCCAAAGAAACCCAAATGTATCCGGTAAATAAATTTTTAAAGCTTTTTTTCGTTAAGCCTTATTCACGCAGAGGGGGTTAACACACGGGCAATCGTTAGGTTACCTCGCGTCAACTGTCTAATTACACTGGAGCCATTACACTGTGTTGTGTATGAGCTAGCAGTCAGTTTCGAAACTGCAACCCTTTGTTTAATAGGCGACGCACTAATCCACCAAGCCAATCGGACAATCATTAAGCAAAAAATATCACTTAATCGGTCTTAAACTATTTTAACGTCCAATTTCAAAATTCTGACCACGCCATACAACACAGAGGGCGACCACACTCGCGTTAAAAAGGTCGTGTCGGGGAAGGTGATGGGCGGGCTAATGGCGTTCGCCAAGAAACGAGTCACTTGCATCGGATGTAAGGCCGTGCTACCAAAGGACGGCGCCGTGTGTGTGCATTGCGAAACGCGCGAGTCGCAAATCTACCAGAAAGAGGTAAGGAAAATCGGTGTGGGGCGATGTACACTCAGTTCACGCCTAATTTTTCTGGTTTCGCAGTCTGTCTTATCTTTTGAGTGATTTCTATGGTTCTTGGTGTCTGATATTGACATAGAAAACATAAACATGTAAAAAACATGCCCTGGGATAGGATAGCATAGGATATTAATGTTTATTCCCGTGAATGGGAAAACTAATGGGGTTAACAAACGGGCAATCGTCACAACACCTCGCGCCCCCTTCGGGTTACCGGACCTATTGCAATTTCACTGGGTTTATGTAATGCCCGCTAAGTGTCTTGCCAGACACAGCCGACTAGCTATCTGGTTTAAAGGAAATCGGTATCCAGAAACTGTAATTGGACCTTAGTTTAAGCTTTGAGGTCAAAGGTTAAGAGTCGTTCCAAATTTAAGCTCTACCAGCGTTTAGTTCCGCATTCGACATCACCCGACAATAGAATGTTTTTTTGGCCGTGTGGTCATTTTGGGCCGTGTAGTCATTTTGGGCCGTGTGGTCATTTTGTGCCGTGTGTGCTACGAAGCTTTGTGGTCCCAGGTGTACAGCATATTTCAAAAGTTGTTTCACAAATTGCGCAACACAGCACGACAGAAGTAATACAATTTACGCTCAATGTTACATTCCCTACCGAGCATTTTCCCGTCTTTCAGCACGGCCTATCCGACCACTACCGTGGACAAACCGTCCAATGCAATTTTTTTTCAATTTTTTATTTTTTCCCCTGCGATTGCGGCACCAACCTAGTTGGAGCTCACAATGAACTGACAGCCAATTGCAATATCAAACTATAGCTCATAAATCCAGTCCAATCGGCCTTACAAAATCGGAATCTGCAAATTTATTTTCTATATTTCTCTATCGGTCTTAAAAACAACGCAATTGATCGCCTCTTTAGATCGCTAAGCTCTCTAGTTTGGAAGAGAAATTTTCCCGACTGTGGACCCAATGCCAGCGCTGCCAAGGTTCCTTACATGAGGAGGTTATCTGCACAAGGTCAGTGTTTGAGTGTTCGTTTTTATTTTATAGGGGGGGGGGGGGCATAAATCTATTCTTTATAATTGTACAGTTTTCTATGGGATACCGCATGCAGTATAACAACAGTCGTTTTTCCTTAATTTTTTTCCATCAGTTACCACACAAGAGGTTAATTGGAATTAAGAAAAGATGGGCAAAATTAACAGTCCTTGAAACACGCCTATAATGCAATCCGTTGTTTAATGTGGGTATAGCCGGACGTGGCAGTCAAGCCATTTTAAAGTGGAGAAAGCATGGTTAAAAGCTACTTATTACATACTGACTTTCTAGGTCATAAATTAACTTTGTTATAAATATCCACAAACTGTAGTGTAGTGTTACATGATACCTAGGATATGAATACCCTTAGGATTTTCCATAAATTAACCTTGGTTACCATTGTTAAGATAAGCCGAAACGTATGTTGTGACATTAGTTGTAGTGTAAAAAAACTATTGCGATCAATCAAGATACGGTTGGGCAGCGGACCTGCTAGTCACGTGATCAAAACGTGCTTAGAGTGGTTGTTGCGCACAATAAGAATTGTTCACGTGGCTAGCCTATAGCAGACATATGAAAATTACGGCCGTCGGTATTTTGGCGCCTGATTTAAAAAGTTTCCGACCCCTATTGTATAAAGAATAATGTCTGCTAATTATACTTTAGGGGAAATTTTCCTAAAATTTAAACTTTTAGTTAATCCCAAAAAATGTCCACAGTCGAGACTGCCCCATATTTTACATGCGAAAGAAAGTTCGAATCGACCTGGAATCACAAAGCTCCGTTCTTAGACGTTTTGGGTCAGCTGCCTGGTAAATCGCGCTTTCGTGCCTGTTTTCACTTTGCTTTATACAATACACAACTTTGCAATACATTCTGCTTGTTTATTTGATGCCCGAAATCAGTGAAAGTTCGTCTGATTGAAACCAGTTCTATCAGCCTCAAACCAGTATTGTCAGGGTGAACATAATTAATTTGGTTATCGTCCGGTTAGTCTAGCACTCTAGCGGTTTAGTGCGACGCCTTTCAACGGAAAGGTTGTAGGTTTAAAGCCGATCGCTAATGAGTCGGTTGTGTCCTTGGACAAGGCAATTAGCGGACATTGCCCCAGCGGATTAATGGGTTTTACCAAATTGAAGGAACGTGTCTATCATACACAAAACACTGCAATCAGGCGCGGGGCCCAATTAGAAATGTGATGGCGGAGCCCCTAAGCAAGCAACCATATTCATTATGACGTAACAGGCAGACACAGAAATATAAATTTGACTTAGTTACGATGCATAACAAATTGATATTATGAGAAAGAAAATTATTTCACTTTTTTACGTTTCAGTAGTATTTTAAACCTCGTGATACAGAAAAACCCTCGCTAGCGCGGGCCCCTTCAAGGTGCGGGCCCAATTTTACAATGTTGATTATACTTGTATTTGTTGCAACCTTTGTTTAAATTTCAAAACTTAAGAACTCTGCTTTTGACGTCATTAAGCCTCTTTACATGGGCGAATTTTGCGAGTTAACTCGCATCGCTAACCCGGTTAAATTTGACGCACGCATTGCGTCATCACGGTTCAGTGATTATGCGGGTTTCCAATCGGGTTTTCCTAACTCGCTCGTGGCAATGGTAGGTTAACTCGCATTCGTCATTCATTTGGATACCAGCATCTGCAGGTAGCTTGTTTAATGTTTCGTTTCGAGTTATGCTTGTGGGATGACTAAAGTGAAATTACTGTCATCAAAACTATTATTTTTTACTTTTTATACTTTATCCAATATGTTAAACGTAGGAATATTTATAGCCTATAACCTATATAACATTTCCTTCATTTGTCTAAACGAAATAACTGTAAACTTTTTAGTGCAACATTTTACTGAAATTGTACAAAATTAAAAGATAAATTAACAAACAACAACTAAATGCGGGTTAAATAACGCTCCATGTAAATTGAACTGCTTACCGCGTAAAGAGAGGGAATACCCACGATGCGAACCAAAGCGAGTTAACTCGCATCCCAAACCCGATCATGTAAATAGGCTTATTGTTACCAAAATAGTTTTAAAGCCATTCATAAACGAAAGAAGACGTCATTTTACACACAATAGCGAATCCTTATTAAACAATGTCATTCCATTTTGGTACGTGCCTTAATCCAGTTAACCTTTGTTGGTCACACTTAAGCGCGTCAATAAAAAAACTGACCGCAATTCGTGTGTCCAAATCAGTTCCGTTAATTAAATACATTTAAAATTAAATTGACTCAAAAGAATGTATGCGTTGCTAAGCTGTTTTTTAATAGGCATTGCGACTCGCAACCTTTATTACATCACAGATTATTTTCGTCTGACAATAAATCGTCGAAAACATTGAGTTAACCCAGCTTCCATTTTATCTGAAAGAAAGCGATTCAGAATTGATTTTTGTTTTTATCAATTCAAATTTAGATGCTTATAGGGGAACTAAAAAATTTTATTTTTAAAATTTTAATGCAACTTAGCAAAAGGGGTAAATATTTTGTGGTAGCAAATAATGAGTATTTTCTTTTTAAAAAAATATTTTTTTGACAAAGTATGTCGGGCGAGGACAACACTTAAAGGAGGGAAAGCGGGAAGGAGGTAATGAAGGTAACTTCTTACCCAAACTTAGGAAACTTATTTAAACCCTGCCCCAAACACTAATCTCAATCCAGAACTAAACCTTACTCCAACCCCATGTTTAAAATTGACGCTAATGTCATAATCTTCATTTTAGTGTGCAGTTTCCCTCCTTCCCGCTTTCCCTTCCCCGCAAAATTTCGCGCGAGTCGCAACTTCTTAACCGTATGGTGGCGCATGTAGGCAAAAAAGGAAGAATTTTCAGCCGTTAAGACTGCGTTAACTCCTCTTTGATTTCATGCGCTTAGCATTCCACATAAAAATTGTATTAGTGCTAGGTATTTGCACAAACCCACATTCGTACACTCCAGACCTCAAAATCGGAACTCTTTGTCTCCTTGTATCGCGCCATTTTAGTTTAGTTAATTTTTGCCCCAGTATTAAAAATGGCATTCGAATCAAATCACGACAACAGAACAGGAAAAGACGGCAAAACGAACGGTCGTTAAAAACACGTAATTTAAAAAAAAAAGAATATAATTTAGTAAATACAGCGGACGCGGCCGCCAAACCTGAGCGATACAACAATAATAAGCAAACAAATTTATGGAAGACCAAAACAATATAACATAAAGCCATCTAAGAATATAGGAAACTCCTGTTCAAAAATGGTGCTTTCCGTAATTTATAGCGGAACACTGTGTTGTGTTTTGTATCTTTTGTTTGATTCTATACTGTTGCACAAAAAAACAATTTCACGGCCCAAATTACATGACCATGTTACCAAAGCGTCGGAGCGATGCAAATCAGCTGTTTGGGAGAAAGAAAGAGAGAGAAAAAGAAAGTTCTCCGTCGCAATTTCCTCCGACCATCTTGTGTGACGTCACACACATGCTCTCGCTACGTCACAGCCACGCTTTCATGACGAAAGAATCACGCAGCTAGCGAGTGCAGTTGCGTCAGACTTCGTGACGAAATTCTTTATTCACTTGAAAGGGAAATGGAAAAAAGGAAAGAAATGTCATCGAATAGAATAAACAACACAATTGCGCAATATTGTTTCCGCCTGTCCCGTGCGGAATGCTTTGCAATTAGCTCAAGTGTCGTCTGGATCAAAGGTACCTTACTACTGTCCACCCCCTTGGTGGAAAAACGGGGTGTTCTAATAGGTCGCATCATGACTTGCCATTTAACGCGTTTCCGCCACGACATCGGCATACCTTAGAGCATGCATGGGCAACCTACGGCCCGCGGGCCACATCCGGCCCGCCAAGGCTTCTCATCCGGCCCGCCAATAAATTTTCTAGGGCTGTATGCCTATGTAATATATCAAAATTCATTTATTTTATATAATGTGTCTTACGTTCTTAAAATCGCTTTATTTATGTGTTTTTAGGCCACTTTGGTTTTTATCATTAATTTGGCGTTAGTCCGGCTCAAATAGCCGAAGAAATGGCAGCTTTATAATAATGGCATAATCTGACTTATGACGCAACAATCGTGTTGGGCTAGACTTATCCCTTCAGTTATTTATGGTGAAAATGCTGCCTATATCAATATAGGTATACATTTTTTATGGATATCCCTGTGCAAACAAAATTGAAAACACATTGCATGTAAAATAGCATTACATGAATACAATCCAAACCCACAAAGATATGTACCTAGCTTACACTTTAAATCACAATTACGGCTCCGGCCCTCAGTCAAGTTCCAAATGCACATTTTGGCCCCCAGTGACAAAAAGGTTGCCCATCAGGGTTGCCAGACGCAAAGTATGCTTTACGGCCAAACTGTTTTTGCTTTACGGCCAAAATTCGGCCAATTTGTATCAAGTGCAAAATAAACTATTTGATTTAGCCAATTGGGCTATT
>CH001979.1:930689-943008 GCA_000149265.1 Ciona savignyi
AAAGTTCGCGCCCCCCAGATTAATTTGTCCTTACTTTTCCAACCAAAGCCTAAGCTCTTGGACAAGAAAAAAGAGTTTGAACCTGTTTCTTCTCTTTTCCTTGTCTTTATTTCGCTAAAATTTCGGATTTGGTAGGAAGTTCTGTTGTTTTGCTCTGGTCAGAAGTTCTTGCGCGTATATTCCACAAAGCAAGTTATATATTGCATGGTACCAACTAACATGATATATAAATTCAGATTCACAGCCAGAAATCTTTTGAAACGACTTCCAGAAATGTCGATTTCAGCTTTCAAGACCAGGAACAAAAAACATTAGTTTCTGCAAAAAAATTGGAAAAGGTTAAACACCAATGAATATTTTAGGTTAAGAATATGCCAATGACCTTACTCCACACTGCATAAATATTACCAGTTAGGAGTAGAAGGACATCAAGCAGCGGCATAGGTTACCCATAGCTGTTGTCTTTCGCCGAACAAAGGGCCTTCGCCGAACAAAGGTGCGACCTGGGTTACCAGTTGGCGCTAGTGTCTAGTGGCGGGGCTTAACTATTTCTTTTATACATTTTGCTTTCTTCAATCGCGCAATCTGAAAAAGGAGAGATCACGTGATTGTAGCACGTGGTATGATCATAGGGTGGTATTCACAAAGTAGGATCGCAGATCTGCGATCAATCTCAGATCAAAAAATCTTGGATCAAAGATCAGGCTGTCAATGCATTTCAAAAATATGGATATGCCGATCCGTAATCTTAGATCCCAGATCTCAGATCAGTGATCATAATCCTGGATTGCCTTATGTGATCCGCTGTCGATCCACGATTTCTATTGCAAACGGCAACCATAATTCCGCTGTAGCGAGTTGTAAAATTTGAAGTTGATTGCAGAACAAATAAAAATATGAATAAAGAATTGTTATTAGAAATTGTTAAACAAAGACAGCACCTGGAATTAATAGAATGCAAAAGAACTGATGCGGCAAGCTGTGTTAAAAAAAACGTTGCCTGGGAAGATATTCTAAAAGAATATAATGTAGCATGTGCTGGTTCAGGGTTTCCTGCGAAGACAACAAAGCAAATTAAACTTTTATGGAAAAACATGAAGATTTTATGGAAAAACATGAAGATCAGCAGATCGAGATAGACTGATCCGAGATATAAGAATTTTGGTTATGATCTAGGTTTATGAAACAAAACGGTGGATCAAAGGCTGGATCAGCGGGGATATGATCTTTGATCCTAGTTTATGAATACCACCCTAAAAATACCAACTACTAGAAATTGCAACGTTCAGACGCGTCACGCTTGATGTACATTTGATCACGTGATCATAACAAGTAACAAAAACAATGCATTACTACGGGAATTGTTGTTTTTTTCATTACAAAAACGTTGTTAATTATGCTTACTAGTTCTTGTTTTTTAAATATATAATTGGTATTTACGTAGACTAACAGTATTTATTAGATACCGGCTAACCCAGTCCGCCTGGTTGGTCTAGCGGTTAAGTGCGTCGCCTTTCAATCGAAAGGTTGCAGTTGCGAAACTGATCGCTAGCTAGTCGGTTGTGTCCTTGGGCAAGGCACTTTACGGACATTGCCTGAACCCAGCGGATTAATGGGTTCTTCTAAATTAAAGGAACGTGTCTACCATATATATACAACACACTGCAATAGCTCCGGTTACCCGACGATGGGCGCTAGGTGATCTGACGATTGCCCGTGTGATAACCCCCTTGGTTTTCCCATTCACGGGGATAAAGATGAATATCCTATCCTATCCTAACCCATCTTTAAAATAGCCTTAAATATAGTCTTAGCCTAGAAAATACAACTTCTTTTGCAGAAAGATTTAAAATATAAATAAATTTAAGTGAGGGTGACACAATTGCAACAAGCATTGAAGATATTTAATTAGTTAAACAAGAAGTAGAAATGTGTCTATGTAATCTGCTCAATTACCTGAAGAAAATCATGATAAAATGAAGCCACATTTGGGGCACAACTAATTTACAGAAAACAGAATTACAGTAATGACAGAAATTTGATACTAATTTACAGAAATACAGAATTATAGAAAAAATCCATTTCTAATTTACAGAAATACAGAAGAGAACTACAGAAAACAGAAACACGGAAATACATGCAAATCTGTACTGGGTTGAATTATTAACGACGGAAATGTCCCAAATTTACGGAAATAAACCGATTCTTTTTTCTGTCACCGTTTTCAACGACAGAAATGTCTTAATTTACAGAAATAAACCCGTTCCCTTTTCCGTCACCGCTTTCAACGACAGAAATGTGCTAATTTACAGAAATGAACCCGTTCCCTATTCTGTCGCCGTTTTCAACGACAGAAATGTTGTAATTTACAGAAATGGACCCGTTGCATTTTCTGTCACCGTTTTTAACGACAGAAGTGTCCTAATTTACAGAAATTAACCCGTTTCATTTTCTGTTACCGTTTTTAACGACAGAAATGTTCTAATTTACAGAAATGAACCAGTTCTTTTTTCTGTCACCGCTTTCAACGACAGAAATGTTGTAATTTACAGAAATGAACCCGTTCTTTTTTCTGTCGTCGTTTTTAACGACAGAAATGTTCTAATTTACACAAAATGAACTCGTTCTTTTTTCTGTCATCGATTTTAACGACAGAAATGTCCTAATTTACAGAAATGAACCCGTTCTTTTTTCTGTCGTCGATTTTTAACGACAGAAATGGACCCGTTGCCAGGCTGTCGCCGTTTTCAAAGACAGAAATGTTGTAATTTACAGAAATGGACCCGTTCTATTTTCTGTCCCCATTTTTATCGACACAAGTGTCCTAATTTACAGAAGTTAACCCGTTTCATTTTCTGTCACCATTTTCAACGACAGAAATGTCCTAATTTACAGAAATGGACCCGTTCCTTATTCTGTCACCGTTTTCAATGACAGAAATGTTCTAATTTACAGGAATGGACCCGTTCTTTTTTCTGTCACCTATTTCAACGACAGAAATGTTGTAATTTACAAAAATGAACCCGTTCTTTTTTCTGTTACCGATTTTAACCACAGAAATGTGCTAATTTGGTATGGTTGTAGATACTTTGTGCCGAATATACTACACAATTTACCAATTGTTAACCCGACAATGTTGGCCAGTGGATGGATCGTACCAGTTGCAACAAAGTAAAAACGTATCTTTGTCACCACCTAACGGACCCTAGAAAACTGTTTTTATCACCTAAAAACTTTCGATGGCTGGCTGGCAGGCCGGTAGTGTTCTAATGAACGGTACGCTCTTGTGGCCAAATGGTTAACGCGACCGATACATATAGCTACTCCTATACAAAAACGGTCCGAGTAACGAGCCCGTTATGGTATGGATTCGAAATTTGTCTCGGTAAAAAAATAACTGTTCTTATAAACGAAGGATCGTGTGCTGCTGTGTGGCCGAATCGTTAAGGTGACCGATATATATACATATACCAACCATTAAAAAAAACTTTCTTGGGGACAACCCGCCATGAGTTAAAAAAAAGAAAGAAATATCAAGTGGCCGAATAATTAAGTTAGATTAAGTAGTCACTGACTTTTCTTTTTTCGTGTGAACTAAAACCGCCAAAATCTCTGCCAGGATATATAGCCTGACTGAACTTCATAATACAACAAAGGAGATGCCCTCTAATTTATACAGACGCTGCACTCAAGACTTTGTAACAAGCCAAGGTTCGAACCAATGATGGGCTCGTCACTTCGGCCGTTTTCGTATAGGTCGGTATATGTATCGGTCGCGCTAACCAGTCGGACCCATGACCGAACTGCACAGAAGAATTATAATATTTTATTCGGACATTAGCCAGCGAAACACTATCTAAAGTTAGTTTAGTTTATTTTTTTGTTTCTATGATGAAAAACAAGGCGTTCAGGGAATCTGGCCTTTACCAACGCCACAAACAGATGTTGAGAATCGTCAGATCACCCCGTGTCCACCGTCGGGTTAAGGGCGCTATTTCAGTGTGTTGTGTATGAATCACACACTCCTTTAATTTGGTAAAACCAACCCATTTTTCTATTGGGGTTTTACCAATGTATACGTTAAGTGCCTTGCCCAAGATGGCAACCGACCAGATAGCGACCAGCTTTGAAACTGCAACCTTTTGGCTAACAGTCGATGCATTAACCCACCAAGGTAATCCGTCGAAATGGTTCCAGAGCAGAGTTCAATAAGAATACGGAGCCTGATTGCGCTATAGCACTTACACGCAAGCTTACCACGGCGTCACAATAAATTATTCACGTTTTTATAAAAAAAAATAAAAAGAAAACTAACGTCTACTAAATTTTCGAAACGATCGGGACATTTTTCGTTTTCACATGGGCGTAAAAAATATCCATTCAATAAATAAGTCTGATGCTGGCACATGTCGCTTTCAACCATTCTGACATTGTGGCCGCATCGCACACTCGTCAGATCCGCCTGGACATTGAAATCAATCAAATACTTGAACGCCGTTTTAAAATCACCTTGTCTGCCCCATAATACACTTTGTAATGTGTCCTTAAAACACATGTATCATGAATTCGCCAATAAAATGGTAAACTGTAAATTTTAAAACAAAAATTTTCAATTTTTGGAGGGTATATTTGCCCCTATGGAACTTGCCTTATTGGTCGAATGGTAACTCTGGACTTGACCGGCTGATGCATTTTGGGTCTTTTGAACCATATATTTAAAACAAATGTTAACATCTATTAAGTACCAATAGAACACAATAAGGCATGTGTCGAATCAATTAACCTTTAGGCTTGGATATTTGTAATGGTAAATGTTTATCTTGAGGTGCTACACCTGACAATTACTATAAAAAGCTGCTTGCCTAATTCCTGATGTAATTTGGCGATCGCGAAAAGTCTATACCGCAATTTTCCATTTGCCGGGATAAAACATGATTATTCCATAAACAGAGCTTCGTCTAAATCAAGGATTCTTAAACTGGGGGAAGTAAAAGCTTAAAAAGGGGGGCGCGAGCATGACAGTGAGAGATTGGCCTATAACAAATGCAGCGGATCTTCGATATGTGCATTGTCTTTAACAAAGTCTTGAATTAAACGACTGGTTTCCCCAAAACAGTTGCATCCTTCACACTAAGCAGGATAACGGCAAAAATGTATTGATTCATTTATTTTTCTTGAGTTTGATTTTTTAGGCTAGGTGAGGCGAGAGCATGATTAACAAACGTCAAGGAGGGCGCGAATAAAACACTTAAAGAAGCACTGGTCTAATTGTTGCGGTAAAATCAATTGTCCATTTACCACTACTATTAAAAGCAAATGTAAATTGTCCCTCTGTACATCTGTCCACGGGTCTTTATAGAGTTATAGACGATAATGCGACCGTGCTGTGTGTTTTGCGTCTTTCGGAAACGAAACATGTATACCACCTGTCATTTAAGGAATAAAAAATACTAGTTATGATCACCATCATGATTATAAAACTTTTGACTTGTCATCGTTCAAATGAATCATTGTTTTAGTGAAACCGTTTGTTTAATCCGTTACTACCTGTGTATTACGAACATTACATTTTGCCGTACAATTTCATAGTTTCTGTTGTCACATTTGCCTTTACTGACAAAAGATTAGGCAACTTCAGTCCCATCGATATTATTAAGTAAAAAGTAGGCCTAATGACCACGTAAAACTAAAACATCACTTCTTGAAAATTGGATAGGGAGAAGAGTATATTCATTTTTATCCCTATGAATGGGGAAACCAATGGGGTTAATACACTTGCGCCCACCGTCGGTTTACCGGAGCTATTGCAGTGTGTTGTCTATAATTCACACATTACTGTAGGGAGCCGTTGCAGGTCGCTGCCTATAGTGTGTTAGATTGTTCCTTGTAGGCTTCAGGTAAGCCGGTTACAACACCTGATGCGATCTGCGATTCCCTTTGCGCTGTCTCGACTCTCGGAGGTGCGCTAATTAATTAAGGTTTTCTGCGTAAACGTCCCCTACCGACTACTGTCTTCTGTGGTTCGTCGACAAAAGCCTCAGTAGTTTTATAACATCAATTGTATTGAGCAATTGAGGCGATTAACTTAGTACCAATTACGAGTAAATCGTTAGATTTTGCAACGATATAGATTTCAGATAAAACTCTCACTTTCGACACATAGAAGGTGTTCCTTAATGCGTTAGGACTCTCTCTCTCTTAGGAGCTCTCCGTTAGGAGCCTTCCGTACGGAGCCAAAGTGAAATAAACTTACACAATCAAGATTATTTTACAGCTGCGGTAATAATACTTCAGTGATGACGCAAATGCGACAATCATAAATCTTATGTAAACATATGAGGTCGCTACAGTACCTTACCCAAGGACACAGCCGACTAGCTAGCGACCAGTTTCGAATCGGCAACCGTTCGGCTAAAAGGCGACGCCCACCAAGCCAATTAGTCGTACAGATGTCTCGGTGCGATCGCCACTTAATTGCTTATTAAAAAAAACAATACGAAATCCACGGTGAGTTAAATCCAAAATGTGGTCCCTTTAAAATCGAAGGAACCACATAATAATTTGGTAGCCGAAATATCCTGTTAAATGTAAATAAACAAACTGGTAATTCCCCTTAACCATAAGCTGTATCCGCCCGAGTGATTTAATATATAAAATGTCGCTTTACGTATCGTACCCACAAAAGTGTGTATACTTTACCGAAAAAAAGCAGTTTTTAGGGCAGGGCTAAATTCGGGGCCATAGCATAGGTGATCAAAATAATTATATCATATTTTGAATATATATATTTTTCCAAGCTGTTTAACATCCGCTGTCAAAAATACGCACGACCGGTATCAATAACATTGCGAGCTATTTGCGCCGAATTTCTCAGAACTTTAAACAGCGTTCAAGCATCTGGTATAGACGCCGAGCTGTAAACTGTTTATTAACACTGTAGGGGCATTGATTGCTCTATGGTAATTTTTACTATTACCGGGTTTGGTATAGTGTTGACACAGATCTGTTGACTAATGGCTTGTGTACAGGCTATAAGCTAGTTGTATATTGTATAACTAACAGTATTGAGTTGTTACATTGTGTTTTACAAACTACTACCTAGAGCCTAAAGTTAGATGTAGCTAGACTAGAAATTAAGTATGAAGCCTTACTGATAACAAAAGGGATTCATTGACATTCAATTGGGATTTTATTTCACGAAGAATTAACGTGCCACACCTGAACAAGGGTCGCATCGCACAAGAAAATGGCTTCTACAAGCGAGGACACTTCAGATATAAATGCATACCATTCTGCAGAAGACGAGATAGCTCAGGTGCCTGTATAGTGGTATGCTGAATAGAGTTTGTTGAACAAACTGTTGGCACATTGTTGGGCCACTGTTGGCAGTTGATCAGCACTAAAAGTAGGGGATTATGAAAGGAAGGAAACTGCTCACTAAAACTATGGAACCTAATTCTAACCCTGCTACAAACAACTCCAACCCCATTTTTAAAACTAACTCTTAATTACCTAATATTTATTTTTGTGTGCAGTTTCCCTCCTTCCCTCTTCCCTTCCTTATAGTACTGCCCAACAATGTGCCAACGGTTGGCCCAACAATTTGCCAACAGACTAAAATTTAAAACTGAAATTCAGTAAAATTAAGCGGTACCTCTAAATAATACAGGACCGCTTGGATCGCATGGAGCGCTTCAATCGCTTGGATCGCTTACTATACTTTATAATTACAAAAGCCATGATATTAATGTTAGGGTTGGGGTTGAAGTTAGTTCTGGGGTTGAGATTAGTGTTTGGGACAGAGTTAGAATTACTTTCTATAGCAATCTAAGTGATCCAAGCGCTCCAAGTGGTCCTGTAGTATTTAGAGGCACCCAAATTAAGAGGTCAAAATAAAAATTTAATTAAATAGCATGTCACCAAAATAACCATATTCACACAGTCTTCCAATCCAAGAAAGTTTGTTCGAATGGACACAGTAGTGTCCGATGATGGTGACCAATTTGATGAGTTACCACTACCATCGCCCACCGCAGAAGAAACAGAAGACAGTACGTTTTATCCTCCAGGTATAGTGATATGTTACATGTTCTAGCCATTGAAATGACGAAAATAACATTTTCTAGACTATTATGTTTGTTTTTCCGATTTGACAAGCCAACTTGCTGCATAGTTTTTAGTGGCTATAGTAATAGACAATAAACATGCATATTTAATTATGTTAATGTGGTAATTTGAGATTTTTTTATTTTTAACATGGTAATTACTAATTAGAGGCATGCCACTTGATATTATTTTTCGTGCTCATGTTAAGTACCAGAAGTGCAGTATTAAAGATAAGGGTACAGTTGCACTGCTAACCCTTATAACTTTATTTCAATGTTCCCAATACTTTTATAAACCATTTTTTCCAGGTTTCAAGCCTCGCATTCCATACATGTCCATATATGGTAGCCCAAGTCGGATGATCGTAGGGGTTGGTTCTGCATATCTCGCTAAAACACCAGTGAAAGTGAAGATAACGAATGTCAAACACGACGTGACATACCGACACCCCCTCAATCCAAATCTGTAAGTTTTTTTTGTTGAGCCAAGTTTCGAACCCATGGTAGACTCGTTACTTGGACAGTTTTTTGTATTGTAGTTGGTACATGTATCGGTCGCGTTGACCATTTGGCCACACAACCGTACAAATCTGTAGGTTTTTCAGTAGAATTTGCTTTAAAATAACCTTTGAATTGTCTAGTTTTTAACCCTAGCCAAACACAGCTTGTACCCCTGCCAAATTTATTTTACCCTTATTTATGCTAGATACCTTAACCTTTGCTATGCATTAAGGCAGTGTCGTGGAATAGTCGACATTTAAGTACTATTACAACTGCTTTGTTGCTATTTCAGATTTTTGGGTGGTAAAAAATGCCAAAATTAATCTCAACCTAATTGTTAATGCAATCAAACCACATATGACCTATTATTACCTGAACATTGCATATAAGTAGGACTGAATAAGTTATTTTTTAGTGTCTGTATTAAAGTCGTCTACCAGGAAAAAAAATATAATATACTCCACAATTTTATCATGATATGACTATGTCAAGCGTAATTAATTTTAGAAATCTCTTAATTAAAGTCGTGACGGCCTAAAACCTATCTGTTTGCATATCCTGTTATAATTGCACTTGGGGTGTTTAGTAGATCACCAGTTGCAGGTAATCTTATGATTATTGTGTTAAATTGTTTGTTATTATCACCGCAGCTACACAATTGAGCTCTCACACGGGCAGTTTTCTTGGACAATATACAGACGGTACAAACATTTTATTGAGCTTCACGAGAAGTTGTGGACATATCGTGCCACCCTTAAGTTGCCATTACCATCCAAAAGGTAAACTACTAAACTTTAAGTTGACTGAATGTTAAATAACATGGAGAGAATTTGCCATCTTTATTACTATGTAATAACACCCCCTTGCATTTTCGCATAACAGGGATAAGTGATAAGATCCATTTCCCCAAACCACAACTGGAAAATATGAGGTTTTTCATTGAAGCCCATAAATCCTAGTTCTATACTAATCCAGTCATTTGTTCACAATGGGTTAAGGTTAGGGATCGGATAGGATATTTATGTTTAATCCCATGAATGGGAAAAACATGGGTTTAAAACACAGGCAATCGTCAGATAACCTCGCGCCCGACATCGGATTCCCAGAGGTATTGTAGTGTGCTGTGAACCCATTAATCCTCCGGGTTCAGGCAATGTCTGTTAAGTGATAGTGACTAGTTTTGAAGCTGTAACCTTTTCAGCTAGTTAAGCGGTCGGACTAAAGCCTACACTGTTATGGGATATTTACTCTATCAACTACAGCCCCCTTGTATTATTCCACCCATTGGTTAAGGTTGAGCACAACTCGGGTATCTTTAATTTGTATTCCCAATTTCAATGCCACCAAAACGCACAGACACAGACGAAAAAGACAAACTAGTTCTAGCGTCCCGAAAAATGAATCGAAAATTCCAAGATTTCCTAAGACCCCGGAAATTTGGGTTTCAGGAGAGGACTTGGAAAACAGAAAAGTAGGAAAATTATGGATACTTATTGTTTTCTTCAATAAATTTATAAATACTTATTGTTTCTTTAATAAATGTATGGATACTTTTTGTTTTCTTTAATAAAATTATGGATAATTATTGTTTTCTTTAATAAAATTTTGGAGACTTATTGTTTTCTTAAATAAAATTATAAATACTTCTTGTTTACTTAAATAAAATTATGGATACTTATTGTTTTCTTCAATAAAATTATAAATACTTATTGTTTTTTTCAATAAAATTATAAATACTTATTGTTTCTTTAATAAAAGTATGGATACTTATTGTTTTCTTTAATAAAATTATGGATAATTATTGTTTTCTTTAATAAAATTATAAATACTTCTTGTTTTCTTTAATAAAATTATGGATAATTATTGTTTTCTTTAATAATATTATGAATACTTATTGTTTTCTTTAATAAAATTATGAATACTTATTGTTTTCTTCAATAAAAATATGGAGACTTTTTCGTTTTGTGTGTGCATTCTGACATTATATCATAACTTCATTATCGTAAAAAGAACCCAAAAAATAAATTGAACCAAAAAAGTCCGTCAGCACTTAGAAAGATGCAAAACTCCGTTTTTATAATTGAAATTTAATTGATTTTAGTTGGTTATTGGTAAACATATGTAACTATATTTTTTCTTGTATATATTATAAGCAGGAGATACCCTATTTCATGTCATTAAAAATTATTTTGTGTCTAAAAACGCACATTTAACATTAATAAAAAATGTTTTTGTTTTTGTAACACTTTTACGCTCAATGGCCCTATTTTAGGGCATATATTACTTATTTTAGGTCTGGATCGATAGTCGCCTTGGTAAAAAGGTATAAACAGTAATATTAATTGAACATTTCTAATGTTAATTTTTAACTTAAACCGTCAGTACGTAACAACCAGCGCTTAAGATCGCCCAACGTCCTGCCCTTTGTAAACAACATATTATCACGCGCCAACATTGTTTAAGTTATTTGTGTGAACAAGATTAGGTCAGGACATTCTTGTGTGGTTTGGTGCGCAATGGGTAGTGCGTGGGCGAAAATAAAATCATATCGGCCCCACTATACAGGGAATACAAATATAATATTCTGTGGCTTATATCCGGAAATTTGTCGTTTTTTTAAGGGGATGTTTTTATATTTACAGAAGTTCAATTTTGACTATGTGTTTTCATAAAACAAGTTGAATTTTGACTATGTGTTTTTGTAAAACAACTTTAATTTTGATTAGACCATGTGTTTCTGTAACACGTTCTGTGAGTCCATATTGTTGCTTCAATGCAACTTAACAATTCTTGGTTAATAGATGAACAAGTATGTTTACAAAACACTAGAACATAATCAATTAATTTTACATATAGGCCGCGAGCAACACTTAAATGAGGGAAAATGACCAATCAAAATTAATGGAAAACTGCTCACTAAAATTACGGAAACTAATTTACCCTGAACACTAATCTCGACCCCAGAACTAACCTTAACTCCAACCCCATGTTTAAAACTCTAATATCACAATCTTCATTTTAAGGTGCAGTTTCCCTCCTTCCCGCTTTTCCTCATTTTAATATTCTCTGTAGGCCGCAGACTAATGAAAGACACGCTGCGATCTACACGATATTCCCATTCCAATCTTTCATCACATGGAATTTGTAGCACAGTCCACCTCACCATGTTTTTCCTTAAAATTCTTCATTGTTCCCAGTACAATGGCTTCATTATATGTTAGGTCAACACAAATAAGAAGTTTTTGCCTGAATATCTTTGATTTGAATAGAACATGCAGAATAAGAAACAATTTTTTCAAAATTTGAGGTGTTTATAATGTTAGTTCCCGATATACAATGCTGTAATAAATTCTGGAGCCATAATGATAAGATAAATTTAAGTAGTTTTTACCTGAATATCCCCAATTTTAATAAAAATGCAGAATATGTTATGTTACTGTCATACGTTACAAAAAACAATTTTTCCAAAATTTGAGGTGTTTATAATGTTAGGTCCCAAGATTGATGCATTGCTGTAATAAATTCTGCAGTCACAAAAATAGGAAGTCAGTGTTGATAATAACTCTGTTTTTAATAACAATATTTCTGTCCATAATATTACTTCTCTTCGCCATCCTAACTAAAAAAGCGACATTTTCCAATACAGAACATGACATAATTCAGGCCGAATATCCATATGTCTCCTGTATTTCCACATATTATAAAACTGAATG
>CH001979.1:952277-964470 GCA_000149265.1 Ciona savignyi
TATTTGCAAACATCCACACCAACATTACGACACCTATGCAGTTAGCTTTATAGCCTGAACTCAGGGAATTAATAGGTTGAGCTGTTATAGTAAAAATCTTTCAGTCATATACATAACACATTGCAACAGCTCTGGCACCTGGCCATAGCAATAATTATAAAAAAAAAGGTTTTTGTCCTCATATATTATCTTACATAGCGCTTTTTGGTCAATCGGCTAAAAAACTGAAAAAAATGTATCTGAAACTAAAACTCTTCTATAAAATCTTTATTCATCAATGTTTATTATCATCCCCCTGATAATTCCTTAATTACAGTGTTTATTTTTTGGGTAATACCATAAGCCATAAGCATTGGATAATGCAGTCAAACATGCAAAAATCTGGTGCTTTTTATAAGCCATTTGCTTTTCATCCTATAATTTTCTTTTGCATGGCCCTTTTTCGTACCAATACGTGGCCCTTTTTTGTACAATCGTAGAAATTTTGTTGAAAAACATGCAATTTTTATTTTTTGGGATAAAAAAACGAAAAAAATCTAAAACTAAAACTCTTCGTCAAAATCTTAATTCATTAAAAAAAATTATATCCGAAACAAACATTTGGCCTAAAAAATTTTATCCGACACAAACACACTTCTATAAAATGTCCATTCATCCATGCTTTCCAGTTTAAATGTTGATTGCTGGACAGACAGACAAGCAATAGACTGGAAACGAGCCATCGAACACAGCTACAACAATCTCTGTGATGGCCTCACAAGTCCAGATATCAGACATAGCTCTTTCGCCCCACCGCGGGAAGACTGTTACGCTCATTGGTAAGTACTTGATACCTTTGTATTAGTAGTGCTTGCGTGTTAAGGTGGAAAATGACTGTTACGTCCATTGGTGAGTACTTGAGATGTATCAATATAGTGCTTGCATGTTAAAAGTGGAAAATGACTGTTACGTCCATTGGTGAGTACTTGAGATGTATCAATATAGTGCTTGCGTGTTAAAGTGGAAAATGACTGTTATGCTAATTGGTGAGTACTTGATCATTGTATAAATCGTGCTTACATGTTGAAAGTGAAAAAAGGTCCAATCTTATTCTTGTAACTTGTAATCTTCTTGTAACTTCTTCTTGTAACCTTTCTGCATGTCCTAATAAAATCATTTTAAAAGTTGTTTTTGCATAAGTTGCAGTAAAAAATAGGCATGCTTTGTAAAATGTGCGGTTCACACTACAAAAAACGGCTAAAATCGTGGTGTGTAAAATTGTAAAATTTTGGCTGGAAACATAAGAAAAAAATTGTGGGGATAAAAACATGATCACATGATAAAGCAAGCTAAACATAATTTGTCGTTGTACAATCATTGAGCGTGGTGTGTAAAAATATTCAAAATTTTGGTTGGAAAAAGAAAAATATTTTTTTATTAAAAAAAGTAGGGAACGTATTGTGGGGTCAACATGATTACACGATAAAAGCAAGCTAAACAGGATTTGTCGATGTTCAATCATAGGTTCGTGGACGGACGTAGTTACTTCGAAGCGGTGGCCGACGCAATTGAAGCTGCAAGAGAGGAGGTGTACATCACTGATTGGTGGCTTACTCCCGAGATCTACATGAAGCGACCAATCACACACGGCGATTACTGGAGACTCGATAAACTACTCAAGCGGAAAGCGGTTCGTAGATTTTACATTAAAACAGAGGGTGGTATAACTAGTAAAAAGAAGATTGACTTTTTAAGGCTTTACTCTGATTAACAGTTTATGATTTATGTCACTTTTCGGTTATTCAACAACAAAAATTAACCAACTTGGTGTGTATAGCTTATAAAAAGCACTTATTTTACTATGCTTGTGCATAAAATGTACATCCTATTTTTACACCGTTGTATGTTATTTTTTGTCAACAAGCGACCAAGCATTAAAAATTGGTAAATTCTATTTCAAAAAGACTTAACTAAACCAACATGTGTATTAATATAAGGGTTGCAGCTTCCAACCCCTAAAAAGGAATGTTCGGACGAATAACTGTATTATAAAACACGACACCCTCTTAAATGACCGTGGGAAAAGGGGCATAGGGGTATTGTCGTCACTAACATAAGCAGGATGAGGTTTATCATAAGAGGGAAATAATATAATCCAACCTTCTCCTTTTGGGGCCGAAAATACTTCTTCCCATAAATGATATTGCCTGTCACGCTCATGTTATAACCCGTCCCGCTCAAGTGAATAATGAAATACCTTGTCCCGCTCATGTTCATGACAAAATTACTTTGTCTCACTCACAATAGAGTGTTGTCCCGTCCTACTGTCCCGCAAATTAGCTAAGCCCTATAAAAACAGCCACCAACCCCAATCTAACACCAAATTATCAAAATTTTCGTTTTTCAGGCGGAAGGAGTGAAAATCTACGTCCAACTGTACAAAGAGGTGGAGATGGCTGTTGGACTTGATAGTGCGTATACCAAACGGACGCTGGTTGATATGCACCCCACCAATATAAGGGTGATGAGGCACCCCGACTTATCACCAGGTTTGTCGTGGCTAACCACATGTTTTTAAAGTAGGGGGGGGCGTAGTTTCTCCACCCCATGTTTTAAACTAGGGGGGGGGGGTATTTTTTTACCCCACTTTTTAAAAATGGGTTGAGGGGTAGTTATTCCACCCCCATGTTTTTAAAGTATGGTAGGAAGTATTTCTCCCCCCAACGTTTTAAAAGAGGGTGGGTCAGTAGTTTCTTCACCGCACATTTTAAAAATGGAGTGTTGAGTATTTTTTTTAAGTGGGATAGGAAGTATTTCTCATTTTATTCCCCTCTATTTTTAAAAATGAGAAATTTCACCCTTATGTTAAAACAAGAGAATGAACTAATCAACATAGCTTAACGAATACAAAATTAATAAGGATACAGACTTTTTTCTTAAGTATCAACTGTTTTTTTCAACACAAAGCATCACTCAACCCCCTATTTTTAAAGATAAGTAATTTTAACTTTATGTGAAAAACGATGAAATTAACTTAATTTTTAATACACAGACCTACTTTTTTAAGTATGAACTGTTTTTTCAACCCAGAACCTCAATTAGCCCTCTGTCTTCTTATCTGGCCTTTATTGACTTTGGATGCCATGTTATCAGTAGTTCCATATTACATGACTGGTGTTCATATCATGTCTACATTATATCGTCTTAAGCAAACAACATACGCCATGTTACACTTTCTCATGTGTTAATGTTGGGTACATTTCCTGTTAACGTAAGATAACATGTGTTCATAATTTGATAACGGTTACCTTATTGGAGCAGGCAATTGCTCTTGCTGTTTTTCCGAAACTGCTTTGACAGTTCATAATCATAGTGCACGTTCTGAAAATCTCAAAAATTATAAATTTTATCAATTAGACAGTGCCTTGTAATAAAGTGAGACAAAAAGTAATGAACAAAAATAGATTTACAAAATTTTAATTAACATTTTTTACAGTAGATTATTACAATTTGGTTCTTGGTATACATAAAAATCAGATATCCATTTCTTGATATTTTGTTTAGTGATTAACTTCCGAAAATCAGTTACCCATTTTACCGTTGTTTATTTTTTACCAATTGCTAACCCTTCATATTTCCATTATTATGGATACCCCAAAATTTGGCTTAAAACTTTGGCAGTGCGGAGAAATTTTTACTAATCGCTAACCCTTTATATTTCTATTATTTAAGTAAAACCAAAATTTTTTACACATTACTGTTTAAAAAGTTACATAACTGTCCAAAATTAACCTTTTCGACAAAAACACCAAAACAGGTAGATATTATCCTCAACAATAAAACCAACTCATTTTTGCATAACTGTGCACAGGAGAAACGTTGCTATGGGCACACCATGAAAAAATAGTCGTGGTCGACCAGACTGTGGCATTCATCGGCGGAATCGATCTTTGCTACGGGCGTTGGGACGATCAAAAACATCTTCTCACAGATATTGGTGCAGATTGCACTGAGGTGAGAAAATACTTTGTTTTTTTTCTATTAAAGTGTTTTTGGTCAGTGCTCCACAATTTTTTACTTAAAACACATTTAGAATTGTGGAAATGGGGTATTAGACAAATACCGACATTAAAGCGCGTTTTTCCACCCTACAGGAATAAACAAGTCCAGAATATTTAATATTTAAATTTGAAGTTCCTGCATTACAAAAAACAACCCACTAGCAAACGCTTGCTTTTATCCAACTTTAGGGATAAACATCAAGTCCACACTTTTTTTAAAATATTTTTATTCAACTATTCCAGAGTTACAAGCAGCAACCTATTAACAAACGCTCTCATTTATCCACTGATCCACCCTCAGGATAAAGTTCATCGTATTGCAATTATATTTTTACCAACAAGTTCCTGAGTTACAAACAGCAACAACCCACTAGCAAACGCTTGCTTTTATCCACTATCAGGATAAAGTCCATCGTATTGTAATTCAATTGTTACCGATAAGTCCCAGAATTACAAACTGCAACGTACTAAAAACGCTTGCGTTTTCCAACCTCAGGAATAAACAAGTCCAAACTATTATATTTTTTATCAATTATTACCGACAAGTTCCTAAGTTACAAACAGCAACACACCACAGGTTTTTTTACCGGGCCAAGGTTAGAACCCATGATAGGCTCGTCCTTAAAGACCGTTTTTATATAGTTTGTATATGTCATGGCCAAATTAACCATTGGGTCACACAACCATACTACACACACCACAGGTGGAGGCAACAGAAAAACGGGGGCATGTTTTAAATTTTCATTCAATTATTACCGACAAGTTCCTAAGTTACAAACAGCAACACACCACCCATCACTTGCAAACATTAACGTTTTTTCGCACAGAGATAAACACGTTCATCGTGTTTTATATTTATATTCAATTATTTCCGAGTTACAAACATCAACCACAGGTGGACGCAACAGAAGAACAGGGCAAACCACGAGTGCCGAGTGTGCAGCAAACATCCACCGGCCTTGCATTCGCCATGTTCGGGCAAATGACCGTTGGTCTTGTGGAGCAAGTGTCAAAGGATCAGGTGGGAGAGAAGTAGAATAGTTTAAGATTCTTTTTAATCAATGTAGCAGTCCACCGTAATTTTTTTGGTTTGCTGCCAGGTATTTCTTTTGCTGCAAAAACTAAAAAAAAATATTTACCGCTAAAAATAATAAATTTTTAAATTTTTTTATTTTTTTGCAAATTTTTTTTCTTTAAGATATTTCACTTTCCGCAAGATATTAAAGATTTTAACTCATTTTTTTGCAACTTTACTAAGACCAAGTTTAAAACTAAAGGGAGTGTCCTCCTTTCACCACAGGACTTCAATTTCTCCTATTTACTTTGCATTTCCAACATTAGTATCTGTTAAAAATTTCAAATACCCCTAAAATAACCCTACTTTTTTCAAAGGCACCACCAGTACCTATTTTCAACTCCAAATACCTATAACATAAACCCTCTTTTCACAAAGGCACCACCAGTACCTATTTTCAACTCCAAATACCCCTAACATAACCCTCCTTTTTTCAAAGGCACCACCAGTACCCATTTTCAACTCCAAATACCTATAACATAAACCCTCTTTTCACAAAGGCACCCCCGGTACCCAAACCCCCTCCGGATTCTGACGTGGAAGAAAAACAGGAATCCGGATGTAAGTAGACTCTGATCAAACTAGGTTTTTGGTCGTTACTTTCTTCCAGGTAATACTAAAAGGAGGGAATATAGGAAGGAGGAAAACTGCTCGATAAATTTAAAACTAATTATAACCCTGCCCTAAATACTAATCTCAGAAGTAACTGTGACTTTAAAACTCTGAAGCTAAATATGCATGTAAACGTGACATGATTAGACTCTGATTAAGCTAGGTTTTAAGTTTTTTTTTTCACACAAATGAATAATATCTCATCCATCTATTAAAAATATGGACATGTTGTAATAGCCTGTTGTAGAGCATATATTACACACAGACAATAATCCATATACATGAATAAATTCAATTTGTAATGCTTTACCTATGCAGCATAGTTCACATTCAACTGACCCTAACAAACCATTTTGCAGTTAAAAGACGCCTTAAGTCATTGAGAGTGCGGAAAAAGGTAATTTTGCTAACTGTACTTTGCTTTTTAGGATTTCCACTCTCATAAATTTATGTTGAAAGCGAAATTTTAAACAAACTTACCCAGCGACGTTATGATAAATTGGATTATCGAAGCTTGCAACAAAAACTGTTAAGGCCTCTTCACACAAAGGCTTAGTGAGGTGTATTTGGCTTTATTCTTGCTCAATTCACGTCTGGTTCAGTCTGTAATTTTTGGTTCATCTTTTGAGTGATTTCTATGGTTCTTCATGTCTGATATTCACATAGAAATCATAAACCTATAAAAATCATGCCTTGGTGTTGCTTGTTACCACTATGGCATGTTACCACTATGGCATTGTGAACACTTTTGGTATTAAAATTTATCCCAACGCCTTCCTCAGCTTCAGTGTAGATAGAGGAAGGGCTGAAAACACACAAAACTTTACATTGGCTGCAAAATTAGTAGAGATGTGTCAACTGTATCATCAAAAATAAACTCTTAGTGCAGAGCCTAAAGAGTACCCAAAATCAACACTTGGTCCAGAGCCTAAAGACTACCATAAATATAAGACGGAGCGTAAAATCTGATAGTATCCTTGACATAGCATACAAAATTATTGATCATTTAATCTATGCTTACCTTTGCCGAAAATCGACAGAAATCCCCAAAACCGCCAGAGGATAAAGGCAAAAATCGGAACGAAACAGATGCTATAGCTGAAATTAGCTCAGCTGGTAAGTAGGTTTTTTACAGTCAAACTGGTGCAGCTTAGCTGGTGGTGTTATTATATCCTACTTTTAAACTAACATGCGGGTGCTTTGATTAATTTAATTACCAATATTTGCTTAAAAAAAAATTTAAATTTCCAGCAATAATTTTTTGTTTAATCGAAAATTTTTTAATTCTTAACCTTAATCTCTTCATACTTTCTAACAATAATTAAACATCGTTTTTTTTTCAATTCTTTTCGGATTTTAGACGATCTTTAAGAAGGTAATCATTGTTGCTTAGATGTGCTGCTTAAAAGTGAATCTAAATCAGTGCCGGGATGTCCATACTGCGCTTTAGTCACCGTTATTCACCGTTTCGTTTCATAAGAATCATTTCGTCATCTCATTTCACATTGAAATCGCTTTTTTTCCTGTTTCATACCATCCCTGAAATCCAATATGGCCGCCACGTAATTTGCATGTCATCATCATGTTCCGCATGATCGACAGGTTACGGTTCAATGAACGAGGCCTCACCCCTGCTGCAACAGACCCCAGGACACTACCCCGTCGACGAAAGTAGTTGATTTGCTACCCTGTGTGCGGTGTTGCATGTCTTGCATGGTTTTTCAGTTTTTTTTCAAATTTAGGACGACTTACCTCAGTTAAACACTGCAAATAACTTTAACTTATTGCAAATTACTTTAACTTACTGCAAATTACTTTTAACTTATTGCAAATTACTTTAACTTATTGCAAATTACTTTAACTTAGTGCAAATTACTACTTATTGCAAATTACTTTTAACTTACTGCAAATTACTTTAACTTATTGCAAATTACTTTAACTTAGTGCAAATTACTTTAACTTATTGCAACTTGGTTTAACTTATTGCAAATTGCTTTAACTTATTGCAAATTGCTTTAACTTATTGCAAATTACTTTAACTTATTGCAAATTGCTTTAACTTATTGCAAATTACTTTTGCTTACTGCAAATTACTTTAACTTATTGCAAATTACTTTAACTTGTTGCAAATTACTTTAACTTATTACAAATTACTTTAACTTACTGCAAATTACTTAAACTTACTGCAAATTACTTTAACTTATTGCAAATTACTTTAACTTACTGCAAATTACTTAAACTTACTGCAAATTACTTTAACTTACTGCAAATTACTTTAACTTATTGCAAATTACTTTTGCTTACTGCAAATTACTTTAACTTATTGCAAATTACTTTAACTTATTGCAAATTGCTTTAACTTATTGCAAATTGCTTTTGCTTACTGTAAATTACTTTAACTTAGTGCAAATTACTTTAACTTACTGCAAATTACTTCAGTTGAACAGGACAACTTACTTAAGGCCATTCTTGGCCAAATATTTTAAATGCAGTTGGTAGGTCTTGTATGTAATGTATATTGATTGAAATACCTGGCTAGTGAAAAATCCTCCGTCCTGTACATTGTGCTTGAAATATTCAGCTTTTGAGCTGCAATGTTCTATAATTAACATTGGAGGTGTACGAAGAATTCTTCACTAGGTCCAAAATTTACTCTTTAGTTAACCAATTCCAACCTACTGTAAAAACATGGGGTGGAGAAATACTCCCCACCATACTTTAAAAACATGAATTAAATCATTTTTATTTGGCCTTATTTTTATTTTAAATTTTCTTATGAGTTTCCTTTTTAGTTGACTAAACTTAATTTCAAAACATAAAGCATTTTTCACATTTCATATTGTTTTAAAAATTTTGTTTAGGTACATAAATCTGTTCATCCATAAAATACAGACTATTGCATAAAACAGAGACTCTTGTGAAAGAGATAGCATAAAATAAAAAAATAAAAATAAATGTTTATAAAAAATGGCACTAAGCCTCGAAGAAAAGTGTGGGTTTAGTAGCAACGTATAATTATACCCACACTTGATAATTGATGGGTTTTTAGACATGTTCTAACGACTGTTGTTTTTTCCATTTTTTCCTGTTTTTTAAATTTTTATCGAAGGTCCTGCTTCGTGTTTTCATTGTGGACACAAAAAATAAACTTAAAAGAATATTAAATAAAATATAAAAAAAAATTAATGCAGTGATTTTTTAACAACTTTTTGGTTTTATTCTTACCGAACTTACACCTTTCAGGCAAGAAGAAATCTAATGAGCTGACTGTGAATGGGCATGGGAAAGCTACAACAAGCTCTAATGATGGTGGGTGTGTTGATTAATCTATTACAGGGATTCTTAAACTGGGGGTGTGCACTCCTTGTATGAACACTACTTCAGGGACCACAGAAGTAGATTTCACATGGACAATTGTCAGATTATTCGAGAGATAACCTGACAATTGCCTGTGTAAAACGCCCCTTGCGTTTTAATAATCAAAACTTGCCTTTTAAAAAAAACAAAAAAAAATTTAAAAAACTTACCTTTCAAAAAAAAAAAACTAACAAAAAAATCTTCTTTCAGGAGCCACGGAAGTAGACCCCTCGATGCACTTGCAGCAGTACAAGAACCTCGTCAACAAGGTAGAACACGCAGCACAAGCAAAGCTGTGGATTGGGAAGGATTACAACAACTTCATTTTGAAGGATCTTTCCCAGTTAGATGATCCATTTGGTGGTAAGCCGCTGTGTGAAATAAATGAATATGTGTATAAGTATATACAGGTGTTGCAATATACTGTCTACGATATTGCAGTATGTTGTGTACAAATGACAATGCTGTAATTTTTAACTCGATTACCTATAGTTTAAAGAAAGTTCTGTAATTTTTGTTTTAACTACAAGTTTTAAAGCAATGTCTGCTAAGTGGCCCAATAACACAACCAACTAGCTGCCAGCTGGTTTCTATTCTACAGTCTCCTAAATGTCAATTTACGGTTCTAACAGTAAACTAACCGGAAACTTATTATTCTTGGAAGGCAGTTCTTTTTAACCTGGCATACATGGTATAATATGTCTTTTCAGGCTATTGGTATGTCTTTGTAACCCTCGTTAATATAATGGCCATACACAATTTTGGTATGTCTTCTGAAACCCTTGCTAATATAATTAAACCCAATCATTTTAGGTCTTTAAAATCCTCACTAATAGAACTAAACCCAATCTTTAAAAACACATCGTCATACCCCCCACAATGATAAAACCTTCCACACAGATGTGATGGATCGTACGAAGATGCCACGTATGCCGTGGCACGATATCGCGTGCATGACGTACGGCAAACCAGCCCGCGACGCCGCACGACATTTCATACAACGATGGAACTACACAAAGGTGGGTTCTGTGAGAAGATATTCTGAGCAAGTTTAGATGGAGTTTTCCAGAATCGATGATAATGCTGGTGGATCTGGCAATTTCATTAACGCTGACATTTTCTTCACCAAATTTAAATGTCCATTTTACAACCTGAACAATCAACGCGGGATTTTGAAAATATTTGTACTTTAGCAATAAAAAACATGTTACTTGCACAAAATCACTACACCTAAACAAAACTATTTACCTTAATAGTGTTTATTTTTAAATGGAGCAAACCAACTGTTTTTTTATATAAGCGGTAAAATTAGGATAACTTTAAGATAGATATTCTGGTGCCAATTATTTAATGAAGGGTGAAAACTAACGTTTAAAGGTAAAAATTTTTTTTATTTGGGGCTGTCAATTAAATATTTCGGGTGAATATTCTATAATTAGAGGTTAAAATTATAAGCCAACAAATTTTATAGTGTACTGAACAACAGAAGATTATAGTAATAAATTTTTTTCATTTATAGTGCATTTTTGCAGCACTAGGCAGGTTTACTTAATGTGCAGGATTATACACTTAGCAAAAATGTACCAAAATTTCTAGTGTTAAGAACATTTGATAATTGGCTATTTTGGTCAAATTTTTTTTAACAAAACTTTTCTAAAACTTTTGAATTAACGTATGATATAGCATTGTGATCCAACTGTACGTCCAATCCCATCTGATTAGAATGTTTTAGATATCTCCACACAAAAATCTCTCACCAACAAAATTCTAATTATTTAGATCCAAAAGGCAAAGAAAGGCGAGCACATATCGTTCCTCCTACCCAAGTCATACGCCGATGACGCGTTCAACATACCCAAGGACTGGATCCGTCCCGAGGCAGTGAGGGCTAATGTGCAGGTGGGGGTGTAAGCTTGTTGATTTGGCAGAAGTTCACAAGTGTGTTTTATTGTTAAAAATGTTTGTTGATATGGCTAAAATGTAGATTTTCAGTATAAATGCTGTAAGTACATCGTTTTAAAGTCCTGCTGGAATATGTAAATTGGTATGGTTAAAATGTTAATTTTTAGTTTAAATTGTTCTATTTGCATTGTTTTAAAGTTCAAAAGTGTATTGTATTGTCAAAATATGTATGTTGGTATGGCTAAAATGTTGATTTTCTAGTATAAATGGCTTTAAGTACATCGTTTTAAAGTTCAAAAGTGTATTGTCCTGGTAGAATATGCAAATTGGTATGGTTAAAATTTTAATTTTTAGTTTAAATGTGTTCTAATTATGTCGTTTTACAGTTCAAAAGTGTATTTTCTTGGTAAAATGCTTGATAGTACAGCTAAAATGTTGATTTAGTTTGAATTGCTTTATTTATATATTTACATTGCTCTATTTATATATTTACACTGCTCTATTTATATATTTACACTGTGCATTGTCTATGATTGCTGGAAGTATAAAATGATTTATTCTATAGTTTGGTTGACTGCATATTTTTATGAAATTTTTCTAAAAAATTATTTATCCAATTACGAGTCAATTCAAAAGTTTGGTATTTTATTTTTATTTGATATCTCCAAATCTTTTTTCTAAATTAAATGCCACCTTAAGCAATGTTCCTGTTTTTCCTGAAAAATTTATTTCCGAAGAAAAAACAAATTTTTTGCGGTCTACCCTATTGATCAATAATTTTTCACCGGTCATCATTTTATAATATTTCTATACAAGGTGCTGAGATCATCATGCGAATGGTCAGCAGGGATAAGTGAGGTTGATCGTTCGATACAGAACGCTTATCTGAGTGCCATTGAACAATCCCAACACTTTATCTATATCGAGGTAATTTTAATATTAATTAATATTTGGTTTAAAAATTGGTTTATGATTGCTGTACGTGGCGCATGTGATAATTTTCCAATATTAAAAATGTTTTTTTTGTGTTATGCTAATGGCTACATTGATAATATTGGGTATTGTATTGAGGCTATTTTCTGACATAAAAAATGTTTTTTTGTGTTATATTAACGGCTGCAGTATTTCTGGCAAAAACTGTGTCATACTAATTGAGACAGTAAAATTATTTCGTTAATGGCTAAAAAAAAGTTTAATAATAGCAACA
>CH001979.1:973645-997859 GCA_000149265.1 Ciona savignyi
ATTCATAACTAAATCAGAAAATCGTCTTTTTAACCAACGGTACTTGCCTTACTTTAGCTTGTAAGCGTCCATAAGGTTCAAACGCTGATATTATCAAGTTGACAACGCTGTTGTTATCTCATTTTTTACCGACCAGACTAAAGTTTCGAACCCCAGATACAACCGTTTTTTTTTTGTATATAATTCTGTATACGAATAGGTTACGCCAACCATTCGGCCACACGAGCTATCCAATTATTATCGTATTGTGCTATATGATCTTGTTTATTTGGCCGAATCAAATGAACGGTTGTCTGGTCGAATGGTTAACGGATCGATTGCAATAGCTCTGGTAACTCGACGATAGGCGCGAGGTGATCTGACGATTGCCCGTGTGTTAACCCCCTTGGTTTTCCCATTCACAGCGATAAACAAATATCCTATCCTATCTCAGATATAAAGTGACAGCCGTTTTTGTGAGGTCAGTTTGCATTCGATAGATAGGGAGAATAATTAGTTGAACACCTCCTCAAACCAATAAACACACCACAGATCAAAGGATACCTTGTCCTTCTTCCTCTATTGTTCCTCATAGACGAAGATTTAACTCCGGATGCCATGACCAAGGAGGCAATAGCTCCAACAGACCTATGGACATAATACCAAGTAATACTGCAAAATCTAAACCGAAATTACTCCCAAAACTACAGATTTTTAACAATTTTTTAATTTTTTTTCAATTTTAGCAGTTTTAACAATTTTTTCAAGCTTTTTCGAAACACTTAACTTTGTATACTTTTGTTGATTAAATCTTTTAAATTTATTTCGAGTGTTTTCAATTTATAAAAAATTTGGTGTGTTTTGTCAGCATTTGAAGTAACCATTTTTTCTTGCAATTTACAAATTACACCCTGTAATACTTCTTTGCAATCCCATGTCCTACAGCCATTATGCTAATGGAGATTGCAAGCGTTTCAACAACCTAATGTTATTATGCTTGGTTTAATTATATCTAAAGTGCTAAGTCACACAGTACAACACATTTCTTTGTAGTTTGGTAGAATAGTATTTACGAAAACAGATCATTTTCTAATCCAGTTTTTCTTACAACTCTCTAAATCAAATGGCCTTACCCCTTTTTCTAAAATTTAAATAAAGTTTTAACCACTTTAAATCCCTCTTTTCGTACAACTGTTTAAACCGAAATGCCTTACCACTTTTTTCTAAAATCTAACCAAAGTTTTGACCCCCTTTTCTTAAATTTAACCAAAATTGTCACCCATTTTTCTGGTGAGGACTTTTTCTCTGTTTTCTGACAATTTTAGCCTTGTTTTTTTGGTAAAAGTGTTTACCCCTTTCCATTATCTAAATTATATCATCATATATCTTCACGCAATCACGTTAACTTTCTGCTTTTAACCCAAAACATAACCCTGTGTAAGTCATTCATCTACAGACTGAACTTATTGCCTTCATGGTAAACTAGCACGATTAAACGATTAATACTTGTCTTTACCGGTAAAAATTACAGGTAAAATTTTGGTAAATTGCAACATTTAAAAAAAATCAGTGGTGCAATACAATACAGCACATTTTGAAAACCTTGGCAACCCTGAAAACCTTGGCAACTAGCTTCCCACCACACAGTTGCTTGCTTAACGCCTTTATTGCGACAATACTCCGTATTAGCTTAACCTGTTAACTCCCCATCTCAAAGCATTGTGTTTTTTTATACCCACTCAATTTTCCCTTTTTTTTCAAAGCACTTTTATACAGATTAATATCATATCCTAGAAATTATTGAAAAATGTTGCAATTCATGTATCAGTGTCAATAGTTGAGAAGCCATTATTATAACGTGTCATCGCCCAAAATGTTGGGCCCATACGCATATATATATATAAATAGCATAACACACCATGTGTTTATTATTAATATACTTATATTCTTTTATATTTTAGTAATCTTTATCTGGCTTTTGCTGTATCATGTTTATCTGTATTTTCTCTGTAATTGTCATTAACTGTTGCAACTAATTTTGCTATAAAATATCCTAATTTAATAATGTGCCTTTTTTTAACAAAAGTGTTAATGTATGCACGATTTTATATATGTATGTGTATACATAAACTTTGTGTTCAAGTATAATAATATATTTCTAAAGTTTGCTGCACAATTAAAAAGTGTCAACATCGTTTTTAATTAAGGTTTAATTTTGTGCATATAAAATATTGGTATATGATGATTATACATATATTTTATATGGTTTATGTTATTGGTACTTTTGAACTGATCGGTCCTTTCTTCAAGGATAACTTTTTGTTTTGTTGCAAATTAAGGCTACAGCAATTATAATAATCTGTGGTATTTTCATCTAGTACAGCTCTTTTTTCACGTATGGCCGTAACGTATATTTTACACCAGACATGGGCAAAATACGGCATGTAAAGGGATTTTGACCGGCTCGCAGATTGTATCTAACCATACCCTGTAACGGGTCCGCCAGCAGACTTTATCTAACCAAACCCTGTAATTAAGATATTGAATACTATTCATGTAATAATCCGGCCCACCAAGGACTGAATTTTTCCCACATCTGGCCAGCCGACTATAGAAGTTGCCCACCCCTTGGTTACCCTTTTGGACAAGGAAATTCGCGTTATTCTGAACAAAATGGCGTCATTTTTCAACTGAGCATGCGCAAAATTCGTAAAACTTAAAATCCATATCTTCACCAATGACAACCGATTCGCATAAAAAATAAAAGACAATTGTGTGTATTTCGTCTTTCCGAGGTAATACCTAAATCAGGAAAACACGTCTATTTAACCAACGGTACTTGCCTTGCTTTAGCTTGTAAGCGTCCATAAGGTACAAACGCTGATATTATCACGCTGACAACGCTGTTGTTATCTCATTTTTTTAAAACCGACTCGGGTTTCGAACCAAAGATTGTAAGATCATTACAACCGTTTTTTTTGTATATAATTCTGTATACGAATACGTCGCGCCAACCATTCGGCCACACGACCTATCCTTTTATGCTCGTATTGTACTGTATGATCTTGTTTATTTGGCCGAATCAAATGAACGGTTGTGTGGCCGAATGGTTAACGCGATCAATTCGTGCATTGTCATTTGCGGTATATTTCGGTAGCTATACTGCCTTGTTGTTTGTATTCACTTCTATGCAGTGTTGGAAAATATAACCGCGAGCACTAACCATCTTCGTGTTTGATATGATTTTCTAAGGAAAGCAGGAAAGGGAAGCGAGGGTCTCGTCTGAAAAGACAACGGTGGTTATAACCCCGGGTATAGATAACGTATAAACAATTAATAGACCTCTATGCTTGGCCCAAAATGACATGTAGGCCTCTCTTAGTCATTCAGTTTAAACGAGTGTTTTTTTGAGTAACAATGGTGGTGATTCCCCAATATTTGTTTGGTTTTGGTTAGAAGCAGCATGTGCTAGGCTGCGCGCCGGTGTTCTCGTTTAGATATAAAGTTTTGTAATAGTGGAGCAGTGCTTTGTCAAAGAACGGTGTTGATTGTGCATATATGCTTGCTATTTTGTTGGAAAAAGGTTCCCGATATATAAAGGGGTTACAGCTCAAAATTTTGAAGATTTATTGAGTTTAGGTTACAGACCCAAGCTCTAATTTTAGTCTGTGAACAAATCTAAAACGTCCTTTTGCAGGATTTTGGGTAACGCCGTCGGGTTACCGGAGCTATTGCAATGTTTTGTTAATGATAGAGACGTTCCTTCAATTTTGGTAGAACCCATTAATATTCTGGGTTCAGGCAATGTCCGTTAAGTGCATTGCCCAAAGACGCCACCGACTAGCTAGCAACCAGTTACCAAACTGCAACCCTTCGGCTGAAAGTCGACCCAGTACTAAACCACCAGACTAATCTGTCCGAAGGTATTAATACCAATTTACGCAAATAATCTGTTGAGTAGGTTGCGCTGGGCGCCACATTTTTTTTAATTTGGTGGTATCCGCAACAATTTTGGGGGCATAAATACCAGTTATTTAATATCACAGGTCCATACTCAATCTTTGTCAAAGAACAGGTTTAAGCTATAGAACAAGACTTGGATAAACAATTGCGCAACACTAAAAGAAGGAAAGGAGGAAACTCCACACTAAAATTACGAAAACTAATTTAAACCCTGCCCTAAACACTAATCTCGATCCCAGAACTAATCTTAACTCCAACCTCATATTTAAAACTGACTTTAATGTCATAATATTTATTTAGTGTGCAGTTTTCATCTTTTCCTCCTTTTTAGTTTTCTTTTAATCAATTGGGCAAAACTCAAAATAAAACGAGCAAGGCTGAATTGTGAACCTTAAGTATCAATGAAAAATTTTGATGCCACTATTTAAAGGATTGTTTCACCGCTCTTGCAAATGGCGGAAATGTTTATTAAAGTATCCAGCGGCATTAACTTAATGAAAGGTTGTATGTTTTGAAAACAGAAATATACGAGAGTGGTGTAGAGAGACATTCCGCGCCAACGTATCAGTTCAATTTTTTCATGATAATTCGATCACAGAAGTGTAAAACGCGTTACTTGTTGTTTGTATGGTGGATGTGGGGTTGGCTGTAAAATCCCGCATTTTGACGATGTCCATAAATTATCCCGGATATGGGACAGGATAATATATTCATGTTTATCCCCGTGAATGGGAAAACCAAGGGGATTAACTCACAGGCAATCGTCAGATCACCTCGCGCCCATCGTCGGGTTACCGGAGCTTTTGCAGTGTGTTGTGTATGATTTACATGTTCCTTCAATTTGGTAGAACACATTAATCCGCTGGGTCCAGGCAATGTCCGTTAAATGCCTTGACCAAGGACACAACTGACCAGCTAGCGACCAGTTTCAAATCTGTATAACCTTTCGGTTGAAAGGCGTCGCACTAACCACTTTAGTATGTGGGCGGCTTTGGTAATTGTAATACTTTGGTAAGTGTAATACTTTGGTAATTGTAATACTTTGGTTAGTGTAAAACTTTGGTAATTGTAATACTTTGGTTAGTGTAAAACTTTGGTAATTGTAATACTTTGGTTAGTGTAAAACTTTGGTAATTGTAATACTTTGGTTAGTGTAAAACTTTGGTAATTGTAATACTTTGGTTAGTGTAAAACTTTGGTAATTGTAATACTTTGGTTAGTGTAAGACGGTGTTTTCCAACCCGAGTCCGCGGACTCATTTAAGTCCGATCAGGATATAATGAGTCCGCGAGCACGTAACGATAAAATCTTATAACCCCATGTGTGCTACTTTAATGCATTGGGACTTTTCTATTCATTAAATATTCATTATTTCCTGGGTGTGGATGTATAATAAATTTCGTTTTATTGCGTCATAACGAAACCAAAATGCGTTTGTGCGCGCAAATCTTATTTATTTTCCCTGTAACTCTCACAAAACGCAAAACCATAAGTACGAGGACAAGTCGAAAAATTTAAACTGCAGTAAATTCTAACGAATAGTAGAAGATTTTTAATGTCAAAACGAAAACAAATATTTTCATATAAGAAGGAATATTTAAAATTTAGACTTACGTTAGTGGAAGTAAATGGCGAGGTCACGCCATTATAGTGTGAGTTGTGTTTCGAAGTTTTAGTTCACAGCTCTTTAAAAGAAGCTAAATTTCAACGCCACCTTAAATCTTAAAATAAAATAAAACCTTTAAGAGCAAAATTGGTTGAGCATTGACAACCACAGAACATAATTTGGACAAGCTAGTGGGGAAAGTTTAGGGACAAGGTTTCCAATTAAGGTTGTAAATATGGAAACAATTTGCTGTTTCTCTATGTTTGTTTCGTGTCCTCTTTACTGAGATTGTGATTAATGTATATTACGTAACCAACTAACCACACGCTGTGTGATTTGGCCTTTATGTTACTTTTTTGTCCGCAAAGAGTTTGACTGGGTTGGAATTAGTCCGCTACCAAAAAAGGTTGGGGAACACTGCTCTAGGGAAAGCACTAACGTGGCATAGCCTTTTAGAAGGATAAGTTTGAAGAATTATTATGAAGAAGTTTTCTAATTCTAATGGGCTCTTATTATTATACCTGTTTCTTATAAAATGGATAAGTTGATATATGTGTCGGTCGCGTTAACCTTTTGACCACACGACCTAACTGTTTAAATTAAAGGAACGTTTAACATGCAAACCACACTGCAATGGGTCCGGTTATTCACTGGTAGACACAAGGTAATATAGTGATTCCTCGTGTGCAAAAGCCCTATAGTTCCCCACCACAGGGATAAATAAGAATGGTTAAGGTCACAGATACAGATTCCGACTTATATACAAAAAGGTCCTAGTGACGATATCAATTTGTGCGAGACTTAAATCGGTAAAATAAAACTAATCTTATTTATGTTTTTTTTTTCAGGTCGACGTGATGCTCAAAATCTTGTTTAAACTTATCGCAACAAAATAAGAATAAAAACATACAAATCGTACTGCGTTGTTTATAAAATACAGGATTAAGATAATGTAAGAGAAATAAGGCATATATAAAGGAGGCTAGTATAATGAAATAGTTTGTTGGTGACATAATATAATTAGGATAGGATATTCATGTTTATCCCTGTGAATGGGAAAACCAAGGGGGTTGACAGTTGACACACGGACAATCGTCAGATCACCTCGCGCACATCGTCGGGTTACCGAAGCTATTGCAGTGTGCTGTGTATGATTCACACGTTCCTTTAATTTGGTAGAGCCCATTAATCTGGATATCTTCCGCTGAATGTACGCCAATAACACATTAGGCAAGTCTTATTTAATGAGCTTTAAAACTGTCCCTTCAGTTTTAGTACAGCTCAGCGAAAACCACCCCGTAATTTTCTATTACCAATGGAAAATTTGGGAGACTGTCTTTAGTTCGAAGTACAGTTTATCAAGAAACATTATCAACGCGTATCACAGTGTTTCTCAAACTGTGTGCCGCGGCACACTAGTGTGCCGTCTGAGATTCTTAGGTGTGCCGCGAAACGTTTTGGAATTTTGCAAAATTATGTAGGAAACCTATTTATGTTACGAATGGGAAAATTGGGCATACACGACTTTAATGCACATAAATGTATTTTCCCTAGTTTAGTAGCAAGTAGAGTAGACAGTATTGCTATGGGTAGCGATGGATTAAGGGTGATTGTCATGTCATAAGCACAATTCATTGTTCAGTGTGGTGTATTAATGTAATTTTAACACATGCATCACATTTTGTCCTGCACGCTGAGTTAAGCAGCACGAAAACTACCTAGATAACAGGAGAGAAACCATTTTATTAATAAGATTATTCCATAAGCAAACTTTAGTTATTTGATCCCATTTAAACTTTTATTGAGTACTCAGTTGGAATTGACGACGAAATGCGGTTGTGTTTGTCAAAAATGGAACCTCGTTGCGATGTTATGTGTGCCTAACGACAGGCACACACATCCTATTAAAATTTTCTGAATAAAATTCCTTGATTCAATTTGTTTTGTTCAAGTGTGACGCGATTTGTTTTAGATTTTCTTGGTGTGCCACGAGCTGAAAAAGTTTGAGAACCACTGCCGTATCACATTATAATATTAGTATGTTGTTTTTTCTTTTATAACGGCACAATGGAGCGTGGAATCGAAACCTTGTTTACCAAAATAGCAAGTAAGCTAATTTATATTTCATAAGTTTTAAAAGTCTGTGTCTTTCGTTGAGTAGTATGACTTCCAGTGCTGAAGTTGACGGTGAACATAACATACTGCCAAGCAGTAAGTGTACGGTGGCAAGCATCAGTAGGTATACCATTCTATTATACCCCGTCTCACCGCTGGACATTAGTCATGCAATTGATCAACTAGATATAGAATATAGACCAGGCATGGGCAAGCCCTGGCACGCGTGCCCAACTTGGCACGCGAGCTTGTATTTCTGGCACGCTAGGTCAAGGAAATTAGATTCTTTTCTTCAAAGATGATAACTTAAAAGTTGTTGTATTATTTGAGCTTTGGCCACGTGCATAAGATGTTTATTACCGTAAGTTGTGATTTGTGAAGATTTGATTATTTATTACCGTGTTATTGTTACTCAACAAAGACCAAACAATACAACAATCCGCTTGCAAATTTTGCAACCTGCTGCCACAGACGAAGGATCGGACGTTAGAGAACTTTGTACCTTTGTCCAGACAACCAGATGTATTAAATGTAGTTAATATCAGTTACACTTTGCATCCTAATTTTTACTTTACTTTTATTAGCAATTTGAGATACAAAATGTTATAAGGCTAAACTTGATGTACCATGTATCGGTAAGGTCATACGATATCAGTAACATGCATATTTCGACAAGTAAAAATAGACCGGTAAACTTATTTCACTTAAGCTCATCGTTATGTTTATCAAATTGCGTTAATGAGAGTAAAAAAGTTGAGCACACTTTTTTACCTGCCTTATGTTTGCCTTATCAGTAATAGTACAGCGCTTGCTTATTTTGCAGTAAAGATGAAAAAATGGTTAGTGTAATACATTGGTAATTGTAATACTTTTGTAATTGTCATACTTTGGTAATTGTAATACTTTGGTTAGTGTAATACTTTGGTAATTGTAATACTTATTGCAATACTTTGGTAATTGTTAAACTGATTCTTCTTAAACTGAATGTATTGTGAGCGTGAATATATTAATAACACACAACAGTTTTTTCAACGTTTATTGACACCGTTTTAATTCGCCTGGCGTTCATGTAAAAATAACTTTTCATCACAATAGTATTCTACATCGCTGACTTCAATCTCGTATTCTTCTTTTCAACGTTTTGAAATCTTGAAATCGCAAATGTTGATAAATCGAATTTGCTAATTTGCTCCATAACAAGTCCGCCCAGTATTTCACCAACAACTGGCGCCATTTTGAAACCATGCCCTGGCGGGATTGTGAATTTTATTATAGTGTGTTCGGTGGTGTGACCGAATGGTTAACGCGACCGATACATATACCGACTCCTAAATAAAAACGGTCCGATCCCATGTTGGCTGAGACACTTGACTCGGTAAAAAAACACATTGTGAACTTTACAGTGTGTACAACATTAGAGAGTCGTAAGTGTACAAAAATATTTCTTAATCCCGTAATTGGGACACCGTGTCAGGCTACAAATACTTTTGCCGTATGTTTTTATGCGTTATAGACATATAGGTGTAGTTATTGCCTATTATTCCAGAAGTTCAACCAAAGTCATTTTTACCAGGCTTAGTTTCGAACCCATAATTGGTTCGTTGCTAAAACCTGGTTTCGAACACCTGCTGGATTCGTCACCAAGGCTTTTGTAAAGATTTGGTGTCCATCGGTCGCGTTTACCATTCGGCCACACGACCATTAATTCTTACACATTGACAAAGTACCAAATACCTGAAAAGCCAGCTCCAATTATAATGTTTCTATGTTGCGGGTGTCTATCCAGAATGAAGTCTTCATCTGTCGTCATCTTAAAAAAGTTTGGTTTAATAGGACATTCATGTTTATCCCCATGAATGGGAAAACCAAGTGGGTTATCACACGGGCAATCGTCAGATCACCTCTCGCCCATCGTCGGGTTACCGGAGCTATTGCAGTGTGTTGTATATGATAGACACTTTCCTTCAATTTGGTATAACCCATTAATCTGCTGGGTTTAGGCAATGTCCGGTAAGTGCATTGCCCAAGGACAGAACCGGCTAGCTAGCGAGCAGTTTCGAGCCTTTAACCTCTCGGTTGAAAGGCGTCGCACTAAACCACCAGACTAACCGGTCGGTTTAACCTAAAAATGTCTAAATTTTTTGTATCTGTCCACTGTATTCTAGAAATGGCCTTTATGTCTAAGACTAGTCAGTTACGTGTGGAAGAGTCAGTCCCATGGTAGTGGGTTCGAAAGTCTGTTGTATTCATGGACGTAGCACCAAGACATTGTTGCTTAAACCAGGTGGATTAAGGGGTGAAACAACTATAATCTTTACCGCGTTATAACTCCTAATTTGTTCATTTTTTTGTAAAAAGTTCTTGTTTCGTTTTTGCCATAAAAAACGAAAAATAAACTAAACTAAAAACACTGGAGAAAACCCCAGATATACGACCGGGCACAATGTAATATGACAATTGACTGAGGATGTTTAAAGTTAGTAACCTTTCCTCTACATAAAGTAAGTAAAGTACACAGTTTTTTTTTATAAAACAAATTGAAATAGAATAGAATATTTATATTTATCCCCGTGAATGGGAAAACACATATAAGGACGTTAACACACGGGCAAACGTCAGATTTCCTGTCGCCCACCGTCGGGTTACCGGAGCTATTGCAGTATGTTGTGTATGATCGTGTGGTCAAAATGAAGCGTCAACAACTTACCGTGTATAAACAGCTCTCAACAAGAGCTGGAACGGGTATCAGCCCAGGATAATATGTTTTCACAAATTCGGTAAGTTCACTGAATTGCCTTTTTCTGATTGATTCTTGTTCTGCCGTAAACGGAGCTTCAGCCAAATCCGGATCCACTTTTACTCCGTCATGTAAAGCCACCTACAATTTAGACCTCCATTTATCCAATTTTGGTCGGCTTAGCATAAGTAACATGACTTGTTGATTTAGGATAGATAGAATGTTCATGTTTATTCCCGGAAATGGGAAAATCAAGGGGGTTAACACACGGGCAATCGTTAGATTACCTTGCGCCCACCTTCGAGTTACCGAAGCTATTGCAGTGTGTTTGTATGATTCACACGTTTCTTTGATTTAGTAGAATAGAACCCATTAATCCGCTGGGTTCAGGCAATGTTCGTCAAGTGCCTTGCCCAGGGACACAACCGAACGACTGGTCGCTGTGTCCTTGGGCAAGGTACTTTACGGACGTTACCTGAAACCAGCGGATTATTGGGTTTTACCAAATAGAGGGAATGTGTGAATCATACACAACACAGTACAATAGCTCTGGTAACTCGACGGTGGGCGCGAAATGATCTGACGATTGCCCGTGTGATAACCTCATTGTTTTGTTTATCATTCACGGGAATAAACATGAATATCTATCCTAAATCAACAAGTCAGGTTTAAGTCGAGCCCAAGTATATTTCGACCAATCAAATATGCAACAACCACTGCACAACCCACCTTCACCAGACCAGGGTACTCAAGACTGGGTAAGCTGTAACACAATCGGCCGTTGCTTTTCATAACGCTCGAAACAGGGAATCCCCCCGCCGCAGAGAACGTCTTTCTGTCGGCGGCCTTCCAATAGCAGACCTCCGTTTTTAGAACCTAAACGCATGGTCGGTTTGCGCGGGGAAAACTAAAAGAAGGAAAAGAGGGAAAAGGAAAAAAAGGAAATAGGGAAGAAGGGATAAGGGAAACTGCACACTTAAATAAAGATTAGAGCATTAAAGTTAGTTTTAAACATTAAGGTTGTGGTTAGGGTTAGTTCTTGGGTTGAGTTTAGTGTTTAGGGAAGGGTTAAAATTGGTTTAGTAAGCAGTTTCCCCCCTTCCCTCTTTTTTCTTCTTTTAGTGTTGCCAGTTCACACAAAGGTTTTGTATCAATTGTATTTGAAACGTCCAGTAGAATAGCCCAAATTATGGCGTGACGGACCATAATCCGAAAGGTTATGGCAACGAAACTAGTCGCTCGCTGTACTGGTGTTTGCTTGCATATATTGGTTTAAATAGTTGATTATTAAAACGAGGCTTAAACCCAGTTAATTGACGGATTAAACAATATCCAACTTACAGTTAACGGCAACTGGAGATTTAAAGGCTTTAGCACTTTATTAATCCAAGATCCACACGTCAGTACGACAGACTTTGAATGAAAGAGTTTCCCATTCGCCCTTACTTGGACCTCAACGAAGCTTATGGGGGTTATTGAATCAACTTTGTGCAGTTCCAATAATTCACCGTCAGCACGTATAAACGAATCCTGGAGTAATTTGCATTGAGCACCGTGCTAACCAGTGTTGTAATCAAGTCAATAAGACGCAGTAATAATTCTAGTCGTGTAACCGTATACACAAGTTCATGTTTAGTTTGTCCGACCGGTTAGTCTTTTGGTTAAGTGTGTTTTGTTACCTTTCAGATGAAAAGTTGCAGGTGCTTAACTGGTCGCCGCCAGCTGATCGGTTGTGTCCTTGGGCTAGGCACTTACCGGACATTGCCTGAACCCAGCGGATTAATGGGTTGTAATAAATTGAAGTAAAGTCACAATCATATAAAACCTGCAATAGCTCCGATAACCCGACGGTGGGCGCGAGGTGATCTAACAATTGCCCGTGTGTTAATCCCCTTGGTTTTCCCATTCACGGGGACAAACATTAATCCTATCCTAAGTCAAGTCATTTAAAATTAAAGTCGAGTCAACTCAAACTTTTTGAAATGAATATATTTTGATTAAATGATTGGACTTTGTGACTAATTATGATTGGGGTAACACCGGTTAACTAACGTGTAGCTGCTCTAGTCCGCGGGCCAGATGTGGGAGAATAAAGGCCTTAGTGGGCCCGTTTATTACATGAAAGTATTCAATATTTTAATTACAGGGTATGGTTAGATACAGTCTGCGGGCCGGTCAAAACCCCTTTACGGGCCGGACCCGGCCCGCGGGTCGTATGATGCCCATGTCTGGTTTACAACATTCTTCCTGATTTAGCAGTTGCGTGATTTGATACGTATCCTGGCCATTTTGCTAGATTGTGTCATTATGCAAGTCCCTACGGATTTGACCAGCGGATTCGAATGGTCGCGTAGTCATGTAGTCAGAAATTTGAGTGACCAAATTGTAAAAAGCATGGACTAAAACCAGACGTAGTGACGAGCTCATTAAACGAGGGGGTTTCGAGACTACTGATTAAAATTTATTAGACGAAGGGTTAAAAACTGTAGGTCGGGAAAAACAATACTTTAACAATACTTTGGTTTTCCCATTTACGGGGATAAACATGAATATTCTATCTTATCCCCCCCTATTCCCATAAAAAGTTATTAATACAAAATATATATACTGCATATCCTTCGTTAACAGAAGCCGTTAGAGATAGACCTACCCTTAAACAACGCACGCACTCTTCAGCGTATAGAATACCGCCATCTTTTTCGTAAATACCATTAAGTCCGTTTGCGCACAAGCCAGGAAATTGAATGCCAACTTCACCGCCTTTGTACACTGTATAATCGTTTCCAAGGTTATTTAAACTCCGTTCAATATTGGATTGGTATTCGTTTTTACACATGCATATGATTCCAGTATTCCTGAAAGTCATAAAGGCATTAGAACAGGGTTCGCCCTCATACATGTTAAGGATAGGTTTATCTTGATTACGATATTCCTGAAAAAATATTTTGTTTTGGTCTTAATTAAATTTTGTTTGCTTATTATTGTTATTTCGCTTAGGTTTGGCTTTTTTAATGACGTGTTTTAACGACTGTTCGTTTTGCCGTCTTTTCCTGTCCATGAGCTATTACATTGTGCTGTATATGATACATAGGTTCCTTCAATTTATGAAAACCCATTAATCCTCTGGGTTCAGGCAATCCTCTGGGTTCGATTGAAAGGCGGCGCACTAAACCGCCAGACTAACCGGTCGGATAAAGTTCATCATTTTCACGCAAACCATTTAGCAAATCAAGTTTTATTTTTCTCCTTATCTCGTTGGTATAGCCATTCGGAATTTCGACCCAAGGGTTGTGAATTCGAAAAATTTACCGCAGTATCTATTGGCACGGCCTTCAGGATCGTTATTTAAACCATTCGGAACTCAGGTGGTATTTAAAGACAAGTGCCCGTTTCACAATTTTTCACTTAAAATACACGAACAAAGATAGGATAGGATGTTCATGTTTATCTTCGTGAAAAAACCGAGGGAGTTAACACACGGGCAATTGTCAGATCACCTCGCGCCCACCGTCAAAGGCGACGCATTAGACCACCAGACTAACCGGTCGGAAATAGGGTTGCTTACGTCAATAGCGTTTTCCCACATTCTTTTTCAAGCTCCTTCCACTTTTTGAAGGAATCCGGCATCAGCACAGCATGTTGTATCGTGTCGTACGTGTAGCGGATGGTACGAGATTGGCCAGCAGAACTACCTCGCGAATTCGGGACTAAAAACTAAACGAAGCAAAATTTACCATTATAAGTTTGTATTTCAGCGCAGTGGTTTAGTATGAAAACCATTGCATGAAAACCGAATGGTGTCTGATTGTCGCTTGCATAAAAACTAAATGATGTCTAAATGTCCCAAAACCGCATTGAAAACTTATTCGTGTCCCGAGAACAAAAGCAAGTCTAATCACCAATCCAAGAGACTTATACTCAATTGTGTTTAAGTGTAACATGTTCCGAGTTATAAAAGCTAAAAAGTATTGACGAAAACACTTACTTGTTCTAGTACTAAAGTTTTACATCCTGATTTGGCCAGATACCTCGCCGTTGCTAGCCCTTCTACGCCGCCACCAACCACTATGACGTCATACTTCATTTTTAAACAGTTAAAAATAGTTAAAATTTATGCAAAGCTATTGCATCAAACTGGTTTTGTTGATTGCTAAGAAATCAAATATTTAGATCGACATTGACAAAGAGGGTTGTGAAATGTCTCTGTCAACTTTAATTTTGTCAACCTATACCTGCTGTAATAATACAACCAAAACTACTCTCAAAAACATAAATTTCGCAGTATGCACAACGTATTTTTAGACAGTCAAATGACCTGCTCAGACTGTTTCACGGATGAGTAGTTTTCATTAAACGTGTTTGCTTTCTTTTAACGTGTAACGACAGGTCATAAAGTAAACAATTTAATGAAAGTACAGTTTGTCTTGCAGCTTTAATTCCCCTGCAAGCACGTAGAAAAGTTTACTCCAAATATCCTTTCGGGAATCATTTGGTGCACACGGTTTTGTCTTTATAAAGCCTGCTTGTGTTTTTGTAATCAGTACTTAAATCTGCGTGTACATTGTACTGTGAGCTAAGTGAATATTGCACTGTGAGCTGCATATAAATCGCACTGAGAGCTACGTATAAATTGCATTGTGAACTAAGTGTAAATTGTACCGTGACCTGCGTATAAATTTTACTGTAAGATGAAAGCGAATTGTACTGTTTTAGCTGCGTGTCAATTGCACTGTGATCTAGCTGTGTCTAAGTCCTAGAGCCATTTGGTGCGAGCTGTCTCAACCGTTTGCCTGTAGGTCTGTTTACACACCCAGTACAAAATGTAAACGCACACTTGCTGATCCAATAACACCTTCACGAATCATGTTGCTTTCCTGTCTTTAACGTCCGATGGCTTCGTGAGCGTTTTTGCGAATACCAGGATAGATTCGCTCTTTGCTCATAATTGTTGTTGTGTGAGTGTAAAGGGAGAAAAAAAGGATAGGATATTCATGTTTATCCCCGTGAGTGGGAAAACTAAGGAGGTTAACACACGGGCGTTCGTCAGACAATTTCGCGCCCACCGTCGGCGTACGGAGCTACAGTAGTGCGTGGTGTATGATAGACAGGTTTCTTTAATCTACGAGAACCCATTGGTCCGCTGGGTTCAGACAATGTCCGTTAAGTGCCTTGCCCAATGACACAACCGACTAGCGACCAATTTCAAGCCTGTAACCCTTCCTCTGAAAGGTGACGCAAGAATCCACTAAACTAATCTGTCGCACGAGAAATAAAGCAAAGGTGCACATGACCCATTTAAACCGCAAGTCGTGTATAGTAATTTGTAGAAGTATGTAGCTGCAAAATCAGATATCGACCAAAGTTTTAAACCGGAGAGGGGCTCGTCACTTGGACCTTTTTTGTGTAGAAGTCGGTGTATATATCGGTCGCGTTAACCATTCGATCACACGACCTAACAAAATCGGATAACATAGGAGCACTCAACTTGTACAATAAATATATTTACTAACAAAAAAGAAAAAAAACAGAAATCGTAGTCCGCTCCACAAAACAAACATGTCGGCACAGAATTTTAACGGGAAGCACTGGTTACTTCATCACAGATTCTATAATTTTTGCAGGGCAGCACTGGTCAACCCGAACCACAGTGCATGGCTCGTCAAAATCCATCAACCAATTAAAGAGATACGAGTCGTCCATATCTTCAATGTCATCCGTCGTTAATCGAGTGTTTTCTTTCTCCTGTGACAGCGGTCTTGTTAATTGCAGTTATTTTCAGCTATTCCTAAATATTCAGGTTTATCCCCGCGAATGAGAAAACGCAAGGGGAGTTAACACACGGTCAATCGTTAGTCTACCATAAGCCACCGGGTTCCCAACGCTATTTTAGTGTTGGGTTTTGTATAAATGGGCCTTTTTTTAATTTAGTAGAACCTATCAGTAGTAATGTCTGCTAAATGTCTTTCTCACCAAAGGACACAATCGCGATACCAGCAGTGACTAGTTCTACTCCTACAAGTCTTTGGTACTAACCCACCAAAAAAAATTATTGAAACATTCCTTGTGCTCAGTTTTAAACTTATTAATCCTATGAACGATGTTCGAGTTATTTGAACAATTTCACAACTGACCAAACTGGCACTGATTTCGACCCGTCGACTTTTCAGCCAATTGCCGAATCCACAACGATATAATGGCCAATGCATGCCAGCGCGTGCCATGATTACATATACAATCCTTACCCAGGTTAACAAGATACAATCCTTACCCAGGTTTACAATGTCTTAAAACCTGGCTAATCGAGATTCACAGACTTAGGCTCGCAGACTACGGTTCGCAGTGATTAAACATCAGACACCCACTTATGTCCGACCCGTTGGTCGAACGGTTAAGTGCGTCGCCTTTCAACCGAAAGGTTGCAGGTGCGAAACTGGTCGCTAGCTAGTCGGTTGTGTCCTTGGGCAAGGCACTTTACGGACATTTCCTGAACCCAGCAGATTAAGTGGGTTCTACCAAATTGAAGGAACGTGTCTATCATATACAACACATTGCAATAGCTCCGGTAACCCGACGATAGGCGCGAGGTGATCTGACGATTGCCCGTGTGTTAACCCCCTTGGTTTTCCCATTCACGGGGATAAACATGAATATCCTATCCTATCCACATAATGTAACTTACCAGTTGCACCCCAGCATAGACCCTCGTTTGACCGGGCGGTTTTCGTTTGAATTTTTCCAGCACTCTAACGACGCCCGGATGTGGTTTTCCTCGGGAACTAAAGACGTAAACCTGTGATGTGGATGGAAGATTTAATAGCACATCTGTTGTTGGAACTTTTTACATGGACAACACGCTTTCCTGTTCCATTCGCAGGTCTATTGAAGACCAGACCAGACTGATGTTTTACATTCCGCAATGTAAGAGTAAGCTTTAATAGATTAGGCGAGGATATTCATGCTTATTCCCGTGGTGGGATTCAAGAGGTTCGCATGGGTGCGGCCAAGCCCGTTCTTGGAACGTCGGGATAATCACAGATCCGATTCTTGCTTTTTTACAGACATTAAGACATTATTTTAGGCAACCTGTTGTTAGTAAGTACGATACAAACGAGAACCCGTTCTTAAAATGTCGTATCCCATCAGTGCATAGCGTATCACTGTGAAAGGTTGCAGGTTCCAAACTGGTCGCTAGCTAGTCGGCTGTGTCCTTGGGCAAGGCACTTTAAAAACATTGCCTGAACCCAGCGGATTAATGGGTTTTAAAAAATTAAAGAAACGTGTCTATCAAATATAACACACTGCAATAGCTCCGGTAACCCGACGGTAGACACGAGGTGATCTGACTATTGCCCGTGTAATAACCCCCTTGGTTTTCCCATTCACGGAGATAAACATGAATATCCTATCCTCCTATATCTTTAATTAAAGTTTAGATGATAGCAATATGTCACAAACACTTCGAACTCGCCTTCATTCCGATCTTTATGCCGAGCGAACTTTTCATGGTCGGAGTCGGCGGTAAAACCTCCGGCGAGTCGTCGCAATCCTCGCTACTGCTTTCCGTGCTCGCTGACGAGCTTCCGCTGCTCCCGCTACTTCCGGTGCTGCTTCCGCTAGATCCGCTTTGGTCGCTGTCCGTTGGCGTGAATTCGCTTGAAAAATCCTGCGATCCAAAAATATTTGGTTGAAACTTAAAAAATACACAGACGTCGGACGGACAACAACATTTAGCGTGGTGTTCTTTATACATTTTTAGAATGCCGCATGTCAACAATCGAATTTAAAGAAAAGTGTTACTATATGTATTAATGAAAAAAGAGGTCGTGTTGGCGTGGGATCGTGCTGCGTTTGATAATAAAACAAGAGTTAACGACAAGATCATCCAGTGTAATCAATTAAGTACCGCAAGGTTGTAATATGCAGCAGAACTTAATAACAAACTTGTAACTAGTTGCTATCGAATCAGTAATCCGGCTTAAATCGCACGGTATTCGAGTGGAAAGCATTCGCTGGACGAGTCGGTTGGGTCCTTTGGCAAAACGAGCCGTCCCCAAATTATTCATTTATAGGTCAAGCTTAAACGTATAATTGTCCTACTTATATACAAGACACTGCAATAGCTTAAGCAACTCGAAGGGAGCACAGGGTATTCCGCTAACGCTCGTATGATCATGCTACAAACACACCAAAATAGCTTCTTGTCCGGCTGGTTGGTCTGGCGGTCGTCGCCTTCTAATCGAAAGGTTGCAGATGCGAAACTGGTCGCTAGCTAGTCGGTTGTGTCCTTGGGCAAGGCTCTTTACGGACATTGCCTGAACCCAGCGGATTAATGGGTGCTACCAAATTGAAGGAACGTGTCTATCATATACAACACACTGCAATAGCTCCGGTAACCCGACGATGGGCGCGAGGTGATCTGACGATTGCCCGTGTGTTAATCCCCTTGGTTTTCCCATTAACGGGGATAAACATGAATAACCTATCCTATCCTTTTTTACCCCGAGCTAAGTTTCCAAGATAAGATCGGCTCCTCACTAGGACCGTTTTTGTTAAATAGTCGGTAGATGTATCGGTCGCGTTAACCATTCGGCCACACGACCGTACGCACTGAAATGGCCTCGGCGGCGGTTGTCTGTGTGAGGTGTTTCAGTCGAAGGGTTGCATGTTCGAAACTGGTTGTTTGCTAGTCAGTTGTGTCCTTGGGCAAGGCACTTAACGGACATTGCCTGAAACCAGCGAATTAATGGGTTCTACTAAATTAAAGAAACGTGTAAATCATATACAACACACTGCAATAGTTCCGGTAATACGACGGTGGGCGCGAGGTGATCTGATAATGATTACCCGTGTGTTAACCCCCTTGGTTTTCCATTCACGGGGATAAACATGAATATCCTATATCCTATCCTAAGTGGTGTCGTCAATACAGGGGTCCAAAACTAACCGAAGCACTGGTGGAAAAGTCCGAACTGTCATCTCCGCCGTCCATAACATTCGGAATCAGTTTGTTGTCGTTTTTGTCCTTCCCACTTTTCTTTTTGCTTGAAATTGATTTCTTGTTGAAGACTTTGACGAGCTGTTGTACGTCAACGACATTTTCCTTCATGGAAGGTTCCTCGGCGTCCACGGAACTTCCGCCATTTCCCTGAAACGGATTAACTGTTTAGGTAAAATTACTGAATTTTTCCTTTCTTTATTTCCTAAAACCTATGGATTTATGGGTTCTACTAAATTGAAGGAATTCATACAACAAATTAAAATGGCTGTGGTGGTTTAGTGCGACGCCTTTTAATCGAAAGTTTGCAGGTGCGAAACTGGTCGCTAGCTAGTCGGTTGTGTCTTTGGGCAAGGCACTTTACGGACATTGCCTGAACCCAGCAGATTAATAAGTTTTACCAAATTGAAGCAACGTGTCTATCATACGCAACACACTGCAATAGCTCCGATAACCCGAAGGTGGGCGCGAAGTGATCTGACGATTGACCGTGTGTTAACCCCCTTTAAACATGTACATACCCTATCCTTCGATCTAACCGATCGGACAAAAACACCACGAAAGATTTACCTTGTGGTCTTTGACCATTTGCGATAGACCGATAATGACGTAATTCTTCGGCAACTCTTGAAGACGTTTTCTGCCCAACGGAGTAGTTTTGCGACATACAGCGCAGTTAATGGAGTTGCAGTTCGTTCGCGAAGCTTTAACTGACCCTGGTCGGTTGATATTGTGTTAATTTTTAATTGATTTACGTTATAGGACTTTAATTAAGCTAGTAAATTTACAGATTTTAATTAGGCCATATTATATGACATAATAATATTTTAGACGGTCAGTTTACATATTTTAATTGAACAAGGTTATTATCAATGTTATATATGAAAAAACCCTACGCTAAACGTATTTAATGCAAATAAAAGCATATAGACTATGCAAAAGATGGGACAGAATAACAAAAAGGAAAGATTTTTACTGTGTGTAATCAATCAATCAATAAAACAAACATAAGAATAATAAGAATAGCAGTGTGAAAATTTGTGCAAAAAAGTAACATAGACTAAAACTTAACAAACTAACAAAATGTGTATTATTTAGGGGACATAAAAAAATTCAGGTTAGAAAGCAAGTTATACATGAAATAAACACTAATCTATAAGTCATTTTAATAAAAATAGATATCTAGTCTATGCATAAAGAAGGTAAAAAAGTTATTGTAGTAGCTTTGATTGTCATTGTACTTGCTTTTTTCGGAAATACTTTGGGAGGTTATAATATTGGACAAATGCATGTACATACCCTTCGGGGTGATCTGACGATTACCAGTGTGTTAACCCACTTCGCTTTCCCGTTCACGGGACAAACATGAATATCCTATCCTATAACACGGCCACAATATTGGATTCGAGAGATACCTCCTTCAACATGTTATGTGATATTTAGACTGGAGGTGTTTAAAACATATCCAAGTAAAAAATTAAACCACAACCTCGTTTTACCTTAGTCATGGATAATATTACGTATCATGATGAGGGCAACGCTAAAGGTAGGGAAAGCGGGTAGAAGAAAAGAAGGGAAACTGCTCACCAAACTATGGAAATTAATTTTAAAGCCTTCCCTAAACACTAATCTCAACCCCAGAACTAACCTTAACTCCAACCCTATGTTTAAAACTAACTCTAATACCCTAATCTTCATTTTAGTGTGCAGTTTCCCTCCTTCCTGCTTTCCCTCTTTTTAGTTATTCCCTCATTTTGATTATAGTGTAACGAATCGACTCGGAAAACACGTAATCAACCAAATAAACCAATCACGAAGCGCCAACAAAACGGTAAACTAAAAAGAGAACAACGTCACAAATAAATAGAATTAAAGAAAAAGACACAGAGGGTGATACGTAAACTCCATACGCCACAATAGTATTTATAAAATTGATTTTTAAATTATTGTTAATGCCTCTTAAACAAATTAGGCTTTTTTAACGGACTGGTCTGGATTTTGCCCGAGTTAACTCGTGTACATTAATATTGACGTGCACTAATTTTTTTTAACGGGTCAGTTTTAAAGCCAGGATATCGCAGCCAAGAACTTTTTGTGTATGATTCGTACATGTATCGTTCGCGTTAACCATTCGGCCACACGACCCTACACAAGACCCAACACACAACCGTACAGACGTGAACTAACTTGGTAGTTTTACTTCTGTTTCTATTATAATTTATAATGCTTTTTATCATCATTTTTGTTGCGGCAATAGAAAATAAACATTTTAGGTTTGGCGGTCGCATCCGCTATATTTATTAAATTATATCCTTTTTTAATGACGTGTTTTAAAGACTGTTCATTTTGCCTTCTTTCCCCAATTCCTGTGTCGTAATTACATTAGTTTGCCATTTTTAAAAACTGGGGCAAAAATAAATAAACCTAAAACTAAAACATCTAATAAATATAAAAGCAACCTACTTTCCAAGCAGCTTCTGCAAAACGAATGCTGGCATTTCAGCACTCTTGGATCAGAATACAAGGAGCAACAGATCGGGCAAGTCAACAGATCATCCTCTAACTTATTCTTAAACGATTTGCTCGCAGAAGCCATTTTGCTGTTCTTTACTCAACTGAAATTTCGACTGTGCGAATCTGGTTCTGGCGCTAAGCGCGCAATTTGATTGTTAGAAGAACGCTGCGCGCTATTATTAGAAAATGCGTGTTTTGCCTTCTTGTCTGCTGCTGGCAAAAGTGTGTGAAATTAATTGCACACGTTCTGTTGTATTAACTGCGTAAAAGCAAGTTTTAAATAGAACCTTCAAGCATTGGGGTTTGTTATACGAATCTTAGCGTATATTACGCAGGATAAATCAGCCGAAAAGCAATTGCTTTTTGACCATGCCTACAGGTTATAAGGTCATTCGCATGGATTCGGAGCTTGAGCCAAAAGGTCGAGGGGTGTGTGGTTAACGCGACCTAGCTAATACCGCCCCTCCATAAAAACGGTCTGATGACGAGCCCATCATGGGTTTAAAACTTGGCTCGGTAAAAAAAGGGTGGAGGGGTGGAGAATTTGCCACTAGACGGAAATTTGTGTCCTTCGACAAGACACTAGCTGACGGTGTGACATGTTACTCTTTGTACAGACGTGTGACCAAACGGTTAATCTGAACGATACATATACCAAATCACAAACAAAGAAACGGTCTGCTGACGAGCCCATCATGAGTTCGAAACTTGGCTAGGTAAAAAAAAAACTTGTGGTCTTCTCCCGCGTTATTTCACTCGGAATTATTTCCACTTGTTGTGGTTAAATTGGGATTGCTATTGTAGTTGTTTCGTTTTTAAGTTTTTTACTGTGCTATTGTTCTCTTATGTAATAAAAGACTGATAAGAAACTAAAAATATACTAATGGCACCCCCTTTAGGCGGGACAACGAATCGGTTAAGAATATTCCGTCCTCTCACTCATGTTGCCAAGGGGGAAACTAAAAGGATGGAAAGAGGGGAAGCTGAAAACTGCACACTAAAATAAAGATTAAGGCATAAGAGTTAATTATAAAGTTGGGGTTGGTGTTAGTTAGGATATAGAATAAGATATTTATGTTTATCCCCGTGAATGGGAAAACCAAGGGGGTTAATACACGGGCAATCGCAAATAGCCTCGCGTTTTGGTGGAAGCCTTTAATTCGCTGGGTTCAGGCAATGCCCCTTAAGTGCCTTGCCCAAGTACACAACCGACTAGCTAGCGACCAGTTTCGAACCTGCAACCTATCGGCTGAAAGGCATCGCACTAAACCACTAGACTAACCGGGCGGACGAAGGGTTGAGATTCGTGTTTAGACCAGGGTAAGAAATACTTTCCAAAATGTTAGCAAGCAGCTGGTTTCATTATTTTAGTAGTGCCAAGGTTGTTTTTTGTTCTGCGTTATATCAAGCCATTTGAATCCACTGGATTGAGCAATTTGACTTAAATGTCTCCCAAGTATTCAATTCCACGGTTAAGTACCAACTAAAAAGATATATCAAGTCCCTATCTGGTTACGAGCCTGTGCTCGACGCCTAGATTCCCTTACCGGATAAACAAGGGTCTTTTTGCACTATTTATTAACATACGGGAGAAATTATTCTGTAAATCTGGCCCTGCTATAGGACAACATTGTGTAACTACGGTTTAATGTGTTCTACCAAATTGAAGGAACTATCATACACAATACACTGCAATAGCTCCGGTAACCCGACGGTGGGCGCGAGGTAGTCTGATCTAACGATTGCCCGTGTGTTAACAAGGTTTTTCCATTCACGTGAATAAACATAAACATCCATCATTATATAACTAGATTAACAAATTTGCTGTGGAGGTTTTTGCTTAAATGTACTGGATTTACAGTTTTGAATCACCTAAATTATCAACATACACTCTACTCGCTATAAAATGATTTTAATCGCATTTTCAATGCCCAAATTAACATTCACAGTAGGAACAGCGATTAGAGTAAAAGCACAATGATATAAACGACTACAATTCCACAGTGGGTCCACCGACAACGGACATAGGTAAAATTTCAACATCCTTCTGTTCTTCGTCTTCCGAACCTTGAGAGAAATGTGTTAAACATGACAGCGGAGGACTAGCTCCGTTAATCCGGAATCAATTTGGTAGAACTCTAATCCGCTGGGTTCAGGCAATATCCGTTAAATGCCTTGCCCAAGGACACAACCGACTAGCCAGTGGTGGACTGTTAAGTTTTTTGCGTCGGCTGATTGACCTCACGGGTTAGTGCGTCGCCTTTCAGTCGAAGGGTTTAGATTCGAAACTGTTCGCTAGCTAGTC
>CH001979.1:997959-1023829 GCA_000149265.1 Ciona savignyi
GACGATTACGTGTAAGTAAACGCCCCTTGCGTTTCCCAACCACGGAAATAAACATGAATGAATGCTTTCAGGGGTTAATTGTACTCCGTGGCCTAACGGTTGTAAGAAAATTCAGCAATGTCTACATATACACGAAACTGCAACTACTCTAGTATTTGAAAGGCTCTTCACGACGTATAGTCACGTAACTACTCGCTCTTTTTTAAATTTATTTTACCAGTCTCAGTTTTGAACCCATGATGTGCTCTTTGCTAGGACCGTGTTTTTGTGCTAAGTCGGTGTTTGTATAGGTCGCGTTAACCATTCGGTCACACAACGGTACAACTACACTAGTAAAATTATAAAACGCCTATCCTGAAATTGCTCAATACGCACCTTCAACGTGAGAGTCGTGCCCCTCTTCCGTCCTGTCCAGCAATTTCGGACCGGAAAGGCCGATCGCCGCGGCTCCCAACGGCGCGGTTATGAGAATCGACAATACGGCGACTGTAAGAACTTGTTCGGCAATATTGATGAAGTATTCGGAAGCGCCCGCCTTTTTCGCAGTATCCAATGCTACCGGGCCTATTGCCGCCTGCAACGCGAAATCGGTGTTTAGGCGGTAGTGTAGAGGTTAATGACTGTTGCCACGAGCGGAAGGGTTGTGGATCGATTCTCACCTGGATCAGTTTATTTTTTGTGATTTGATCACGTAGCAACGCATTATAGCGTGGAGGCGAATGAAAAAACGCAAGGGGGTTAACACACGCGCAATCGTCAGATCACCTCGCATCCACAGTTGGATTACCGGAGGTATTGCAGTGTGTTATGTATGATTAAGACGTTCCTTCTATGTAGTAGAACCCATCATAGCACTACGTTCAGGTATTGGCCGTTAAATATTTAATAAATAATATTAGAGAGTGTCAACCACGTGTTTAACCACCAATATTTGTAAAACACATTTTTTATGCTATATATTCATGCGAGCAGGGTCCCTAACCACAATTTGTATTTTATACATCGATTATATAGTTTATTTCTGCGAGCAAAAACGCATGGGCCCCAAAGTTATAAAACCAAACTTCTTATTCATTACTGGAAGGGCACCACAAACTAAAGTTTAAAATTAAAACGAAACATAACAAAACACATTCGAACCTGAACTGTAGCTTTGGGAATCCATGAAAAACAAACGAAGAGCTTTTCCTTAACGTTCAACCCAGCGAAAGAGACCGCGCCAAATGTCGCCAGAGTGCGAAACAACAAACATATCAACAAAACAGCAATGCCCATCGCTGTGATAGGAAAAAAATCGTTGAAATACGTTAAGTTATAACGGTATTGGTTACATTTGACGTCTATGCTACACCATAAACATTTTTTATGCGGTTCCTTAGTTAAAATTGTGGATGGCTTAGTAAAATCGTTGAAAGTCAACAAAAGTATAAATTACATTCGATGTTTATGATACGCCATACACAATTTGATATGTTCTACTTTTGAGGTGAGATAGTTTCAAGTTCTGTGACTTCCAATCCACTTTTAGCTCGCTCAGTTAAGAATGTTGGACGACATTCAAAAAATTTTCGGACTGAATTCAGTAACTTAGGATAGGATATTCATGTTTATCCCCGTGAATGGGAAAACCAAGGGGGTTAACACACGGGCAACGCCTCGCGCCCACTCAAGTATAGTTTGTCATTGTTGATAAAAACATTAAACTAAGAAAAATTGTACATTACTGGTAAAAATCAGAAAGCACTGTTGCGTCAAGCAACCCACTAATATAGATGTGACATCGCTTAATCTTGCAACATGTTGATAAGGATAGAATATTCATGTTTATCCTCGTGAATGGGTAAACCTAGGGGGTTAACACACAAGTAATCGTCAGATTACCTAGCGCATATTGTCGAGTTACCGGAGCTGTTGCAGTGTGTTGTGTATGATTCACACGTTTCTTTAGTTTGATAGAACCCATTAATCCGCTGGCAATCTCAATAAGTGCATTGCCCAAGGACACAACAGAATAGCTAGCGACCAGTTCAGAACCTGCAACCTTTCGGCTGAAAGGCTTTGCACTAAACACCCAGACTAACCGGTCAAACATTGGAAAGGCCAGAATAAAAAACTCAGCGGGCCATAGTGTGCCCAGGCCTGCTTGAAACTCACCCACAGCCTTCCCATCCATCTTCTCAATAGCGATTTCAGCCCCAATCAATCCAAACATGATGGGTTCGAACACCGTCCAAAACGAACCCACGAACCTCGAAATTGGTTCCTGCGAATTATTTTTTCGAATTAAGAAAAATAATTTATAAACAATACAATACCACCTAACAGCTTTCACGAAAAAAGGAAAAGGAAAGTTAAAGCTTGTTCACCCTTGCTTGTTCAAAAAAAAGTAATGTGTAAATATTTTTTACTCTCCTGTTTTTTTGTTCGTATAATTGAATTGGGTATTAACATGTGCATGCAAAAAATGGTATCCTGGGTCAAAACTAAGGGGGTTTCATAAAAATCATAAAGTTGTTGTCACCTTGTCTGATTTCCACCGTAACGCTGCCACAAACGGTGTGACGATCGCGGCAAGAGCCCCTGCCCCAGGAAAAGACGCTGCACGACTGCCGAACAAAGCTAGAACCCCGAACCCCAATACTAACAAGGAGCGAGTTCGCGCCACGTGTTTCTGTGACAAAGGAAATTAATTTTAAATGCGAGAGTGCATTTTTATTATGTTCCATCGTCGGATGGTGGAAGCGAAAGTGCTTAATCATCTACAACACACTACAATTGCTTTGGTAATATGGCTTGAGACACAAGGGTAATCTAAGCCAACCTTTTTTTGCAACAGATTTTTGCTACATTTGCACACTTAGGGATGCACAATGTAGGATAATTAAGCTTCAAGAATGTTCTAGAACAGTGGTTTCCAACCCTTTGGTTTATTTCTCCTTTGCGGATTAAAATAATCCCCTAGTCTAAAAATACAAGCGATACAAAATATACAATCACTAATTTAATGAAATGTCATTTGTTTCAATTGTAACTCAACTAGTCAAATGCGAAAATTGTTTTTATTTGTTATCTAGAAGTCACTGCGAAATTGCGGTTTAAGATAAGGTAAATGCCACTAGTTATCTTGAAATCAAAGTTTTCACAACCCTCCTTTGAAATGGAAAAATCCCTTCCCGGTCAGAAACCACTAGTTTATGCAATTTTTGCGCGAATTACTACGTAAAAAAGTACAGGCTAAAAGAGAAAATTACAGTGTTTGTCCTGTGCTTGGAAAGCTTGGAAGTCAAAGTACAGGGACATTAACCCCCAGATTTTTAGGTCAGATTTTTGTTAGTCTTACATTGTGGGACAATATCATTTAGTAAAAGACAAAGTTATATTACTTGCTTGGGACTTGGAATAAACCACAAAAAGACGCCAAGAATTATCCCGATCAGAATGCCACCTGCCATTTCCAATGGACCTCTGAACACCATTAGTGCTATATCTCCTGTGGTTGAATGCAACTAATTTAGTCCGACCGCTTAGTCTGGTGGTTTAGTGCGATTCAACTGAAAGAATGCAGGTTTGAAACTGGTTGCTAGCTAGTTGGTTGAGTCCTAGGGCAAGGAACTTAACGGACATTGCCTGAACCCAGCGGTTTATTGGGTTCTACTAAATTAAAAAGACAATTTCCTGTGTGTTAACCCCCTTTATTTCCCGATGAATGTTCTATCCTACCCTAACTAATATTACCATTATAGATGTAGAGTAAGGGTCAGGTGTTCGATTCATGTATTTTTAGTGAGGTGGGGCACTGTTGTTAGTGAGACTCACTATTTTACTTAATTTAAATACAAAATTTGGTTGTGTGTGAATAAGTTTCAATAAAAAATATTGCAATACAAAATTTGGCTGTGTGTAATTAAATTCCAATAAAAAATATTGCAATAGAAAATATCGAAAATACAAAACATTGAAGCTTGCAAATATCATAATGAAATACCACAGTTACCAAATTTAACAATGCATGAATAAGTACAAAATATTCCAACACATGAATATCGAAGTACAACATATTGCAATGCATGAATGTCAAAGTACAACATATTGCAATGCATGAATGTCAAAGTACAACATATTGCAATGTGTGAATGTCAAAGTACAACATATTGCAATGTGTGAATGTCAAAGTACAACATATTGCAATGTGTGAATGTCAAAGTACAACATATTGCAATGCATGAATGTCAAAGTACAACATATTGCAATGTGTGAATGTCAAAGTACAACATATTGCAATGCATGAATGTCAAAGTACAACATATTGCAATGTGTGAATGTCAAAGTACAACATATTGCAATGCATGAATGTCAAAGTACAACATATTGCAATGTGTGAATGTCAAAGTACAACATATTGCAATGCATGAATGTCAAAGTACAACATATTGCAATGCATGAATGTCAAAGTAAAACATATTGCAATGTGTGAATGTCAAAGTACAACATATTGCAATGCATGAATGTCAAAGTACAACATATTGCAATGTGTGAATGTCAAAGTACAACATATTGCAATGTGTGAATGTCAAAGTACAACATATTGCAATGTGTGAATGTCAAAGTACAACATATTGCAATGTGTGAATGTCAAAGTACAACATATTGCAATGCATGAATGTCAAAGTACAACATATTGCAATGTGTGAATGTCAAAGTACAACATATTGCAATGTGTGAATGTCAAAGTACAACATATTGCAATGTGTGAATGTCAAAGTACAACATATTGCAATGCATGAATGTCAAAGTACAACATATTGCAATGTGTGAATGTCAAAGTACAACATATTGCAATGCATGAATGTCAAAGTAAAACATATTGCAATGTGTGAATGTCAAAGTACAACATATTGCAATGCATGAATGTCAAAGTAAAACATATTGCAATGTGTGAATGTCAAAGTACAACATATTGCAATGTGTGAATGTCAAAGTACAACATATTGCAATGCATGAATGTCAAAGTACAACATATTGCAATGTGTGAATGTCAAAGTACAACATATTGCAATGTGTGAATGTCAAAGTACAACATATTGCAATGTGTGAATGTCAAAGTAAAACATATTGCAATGTGTGAATGTCAAAGTACAACATATTGCAATGTGTGAATGTCAAAGTACAACATATTGCAATGTGTGAATGTCAAAGTACAACATATTGCAATGCATGAATGTCAAAGTACAACATATTGCAATGCATAAATATCACACACAAACCTGCAGATGATGAATCTGGTGTCACGACAGGTGATATGGTTGTAGCGTTCGACCATGGAAGCAGAGTTGAATTAACCAAACTCGCTGGAGTTGTTTCGACGGTTGACTTTGCGACTGAAAAATAAAAAAGTGGAAAAATTGTGAAAGAAAATATATTTAAGCAAATGGAAACTATAAATATATTTTTAATAGGGAATATTTAATAGGGAATAATTATAATATTTTAACACTATTTCCATACTAAAACGCATGGAGTTGTAAGTTAGTCTGATCAGAAAACAATATTGCAGAGAAATACTTTATATCTGGAGACTGTTTAGATTAACACTGAATGGAAAAACCAAGGGCGTTATCACATGCCCGGTACGATCACCTTGCCCCATCATCGGGTTACCAGAGATATTGTAGTGTGTTGTATATGGTTCACACGTTCCTTTAATTAGGTAGCCATTAATCGGGTTTAGGCAATGTCCGTTAAGTGCCTTGCCCTAGGACACAACCGACTAGCTAGCGACCATTTTCGAACCTGCAACCCTTCGGCTGAAAGGCGACGCACTAAACCACTTCACTAATCTGCCAGACTAACATGGGTAATCGTCAGATTACTTCGCACCCACCGTTGGATTACGACAGCTATTGTAGTGTTTTGTATAATAACGACGTTCCTTTAAAGTAGAACCCATCATACCACTGGGTTCAGGTATTGTCCTATAATACGTTAATAAATAATACTAATGGAAGGGCATCACAAACTGCATTGCATTCTTTAATCCATAAAACTAATTTGACAAGGAAAAGCGAATGTCACCCGACCGATTATAGTTGTACGAAAACAATCAATAAAATATTATTAACAACAATGTCTGGCCGAGAAAAAGACGGAATTTATTTTAGGGTTGAAAACTATTTTCCTTGTTAACCATGCAATGCCACAGTAGTTAAAAATATGGGATAAAACAGCAAATGCTTTTAGTATTAAAGCGAGAATAAATCGACCAGCATAATATTGTCTAAAGACTTTATCCACAATGTTTGGAAACTCATTACACCATTACCTGTTGAGAACGTGATGCCAAGAACAACGCTAAACCCACTTATCGCCAGAACGTCGTCAAAACTGGAGGCCGCGATCACCAAAGTGGGAATGCCTGGGAAAACATCTTTTATTGAGTGATTCTATGTTCGTAACATTGGCGAGCACTTATAGGACAGAACACACTCAGTGATGGGGTTAAAGAGGTTTGAATGGTTTCAGTTGAACCGTTCTTGGAACGTCGGGATAATCAAATCACCGATCCGATCCTTGCTTTTTACAGACATTACACCTTTTAGGGAATCTGTTGTTAGTAAGTACGATGCAAAAGAGATGTTTTTTAAAATTTTGAATCCCATCACTAGATACGTTTATATGCATGCATGCTTAACCTTGGATGGAAATGGCGAAAGTCACATACAAGTAAAAGGTTAAAGGGTCAGGGGGAATGGCAGAATGCAGAAGACAACAAAATAAGTATGATAGGTAAAGGGGCCAGGCCTGAAAACTGCACCCATGATGTAAACTAGGGTTGGGCAACTTCTGTAGTCGGCAGGCCAGATGTGGGAAATTGTCCTTGGTGGGTCGGATTAATACATGAATAGTATTCAATAACTAAATTTCAGGGTATGGTTACATACAGTCTGCGGGTCAGTTAAAATCCCTATAAGGGCAGGACCAACCCCACGGGCCGTATGTTACCCATACTTGCTATAAACCTACTTACCTACTCTACGAAGAATTAAACAAAAATATTTAACCAAAAAATTAACAACTATATATTTAGTGCAATAATGAACATGAAAATTAAAGGTATTCACCCTTTTCCACCCCGAACCCTTTGTCCTGCAGCTCAAGAAGCGACGGGACTATTACAGCAGGGGTCACGGCTCCAAGGACAAATCTAGATCGATAGATTGGTCAACACTTTCGATTTTGAATGCGGTTTTCCCTGCATAGAGTGAATGATCCAAGTATACATCAGAGAGTGTTTATGTAATTAGACCCCAAGATTTCTGTGTAAAATTGAAATAATTTTTTTTTAAGTGTTGGAATTCGTTACCATGCAAAATCAACTTATTTTACCCTTCACAATATTCAAATATATAGAAAGGGGTTAATTAGACCCCAAGATTTCTGTGTAAAATTCAAATTAATATTTTTTTTAAATATTGAAATTTGTTACCATGCAAAATAAACTGATTTTACCCAAAAATGAGAAGTTACCATGCAAAATAAACTGATTTTACCCAAAAATGAGAAATGAATTCAACCCACCCTAGCAAAAATCCCCATTCCCATGGGAAATTAAGCAAAAGGTGAGCCGCAATGGCGCAAGTGACGGCTTCTACTAAGCAAGGAATTGCCGTTAAACGGATACACACTCCCTTCATTTTCTTTAGCAACTGCAAAATGTTGCAATGTTATAATAGGATATTTATGTCTGTCTTCAAGACTGGGAAAACACAAGGGGCGTCAACAGTTGGGCAAATGTTAGATGTGTTGTGTTTAATTGAGGTGTTTCTTTCAATTTTGTAGAACCTCGTACAGCCGTTTGATTATTTTTTGTAATATTTGGTTATAATAAGAAACACTAAAAGGAGGGATGGAGGAAAACTGCTAACCACAACTATAAAAACTAATTTTAATCCTTCCCTAAACACTAATCTTAACTGGTGGATTTGTGCGTCGCCTTTCAACCGAAAGATTGCTGGTTCGAAACTGGTTACTGGCTAGTCGGTTGTTACCTTGGGCAAGGCAATTAACGGACATTGCCTTAACCCAGCGGATTGATGGGTTCTACTGAATTAAAAAAATATGTCAATCATACACAACACACTGCAATAGCTCCGGAAACTGGACGGTGAGCGCGAGGTGATCTGATGATGTGTTACCTCCCTTGGTTTTCCCATTCTCAGCCTTAAACAGGACTATCAATCCTAATAACACTTCTAAAATATACTTACAGAAGCATCTAATTCAAGCCCAGCTTTTACCAAGATAATGGTGAGAGCCAGGGAGCGAAGAGTGGAAGACCATGATGATTGGATCGCAGTGATGACCGCATCAGTTCCAGGAATGTTGCGCAACACAAAACCCGCAAGCAACATACCTGGTGATGGTTTGTCAATATATGAAATTGAGTAAATGATGTATATTGACGGGGCATTCAGGTATGTTGGTATAATAAACAGATATTCATGTATGTAGACGAAGTGGCTACATATACTCATTAAATTACAGAAAAATACCAATCTCGGTTTAAACCAAAAATTAGGACTATATATATTCTGCTCTGCTAATTTAGAATACACTTCTAAATTAAAATTCTGCTTGGAAGGACTTGAACAATGGTTTCAACTTAAAATCAAAGATAATATATCTATACTTTAACATAGATAACTTTAACTATATTTACATACTAACATGTAGTTAAACACTTACAAGTCACTGATCAGTTTCAATATAATTCGTTATTTTTTAGACGTATCGTATCTAGGGACATCCATTTCTGCTAAATCAAGGTTTAAATTCAATTGCAATAGAAAATTTCGAAAAAACTGCTTACAGAGGAATAAGAGTTTAATTTACAAAAGTAGAGGAAGTGGTAAATTATTTTTTTTTAATTAACAATCATTATGATTATAATTAAACAAATATTTCATTAAATATACATGCAATTTTATTTTTCTTAGCCTATGATTTTAATCCCATCACTAATTTTCTACACTTCGACATTATTACAAAAAGATTCCCTTTTGCACTGTTGCTCAAATTAAATACTAATCACCAAATAATTAAATACTAAAAAATACTAATCAAATACTAATAAATTTTTTTTTTAATCATGAGGATTATAATTAAACAATTACCGGTATTTCATTAAATATACATGCAATTTTATTTTTCTTAGCCTATTTTACAGTGGGTAATAATTCTAGATTCCAAATTATTGATTATAAAATAATTTTTAATTTTGATTATAGAATTATATTAATTTAAAAAACTTTAATAAAGTACGATTTCATATCACTAGTTTTCTACACTGTAACATTATCACAATAAGATGCCCTTTTGCACCGTCTGTTGCCCAGATAATTAAATGCTAATCACCTAGCAATGGGGGAAGAGGTGGTAGCTTGGGAATAGGAATGATGCTGACAACGATCCCAGCCAACACACAGCAGTCTGTGAGAATGATTATCCCAAATAGATTTCCTCCTGGTAAGCAATCGTTGCCGACTATAGACCAAGGCACAGCCCATGACAAAAGAAGCAGGGTAGCTGCAACAATAAATGCAATGTTTGAACACACTTATCAAAATGTCATTAAATTCTGGTGGTTGAAAATTCTAGATTAACTGAATAGGATATGATATTCATGTTTATCCCCCTAAATGGGTAAACCAAGGGGGTTAACACACGGGTAATCATCAGATCACCTCACGCCCACCTTCAGGTTACCGGAGCTATTGCAGTGTGTTGTATATATAATACATGTTCCTTTAATTAATCCGCTGGGATCAGGCAATGTCCGTGAAGTGCCTTGCCCAAGAACACAACCGATTAGCTAGCTACAAGTTTCGAGTCTGCAACCTTTCGGCTAAAAGGTGACACACTAAACCGCCAAACTAACCGGTAGTAATAAGAAAATTCCATCCAAATTTCCTAAGTACTATATATAAAGAAAAAACTCACCGTTTGTTAAAACTGATAGCCACCATTCGGAAGAAGGATAACATTTGGTGCATTGACTAGATTTGCGGTTTCGAGGTTTTTCTGAACATTGCTGTTCTTCTGTGTTGTTCATTGTGAATTCACAATGTGCAGCCAGCCTATAGGTCTGCTATCTATACCTGAATGCAAATGTCAGTGTGGTTTAAATTGTGCATTGTTCAGTATCACTTCAGTCAGTATGAAAGGTATGGCTTTTCACAAGAAATCAGGAGTGCCAAATGTCAAAGAAGTATTTTTTCTGTAAATTTTTTTTATATAAAGTGTGTACTACTAAATTGTTCTCTTGACTGTGACTGCGATACTTCCCATACTGGCAGGTGGCCTATGTAAAAAAGGAGAGCAACCAATTTTCAATGGACAGTAGCAAAAAAGTGTCAGAGATTAGATTCGAATCCACGACCCTTAGCAATTTAGACACTAGGACTAGACATTACAAAATTTAGTTAAACTGTTTAAACTCTGTATTATAGCAACAACTGCTAATGCAAAAGCTTTGCCCCTGCCTGTTACCCCATAAGTACACGACCGATTTACCATCGTCTGGTTTCGATCCAACGACCTTTCGGCAGCGAGACCGACGTGTAACGAATGTACAAATTGGTCATATATCTTAAATTCTTAACCACCAATGCTTAATAGGTCAATGGGCTTAACTGTCCACCAAACTAAAACACTTGCTAAAAGAAATATTACTGTAAGAATAACGATAGTAAATGGAATAAACATGAAAAAGAAGTTAAATAATTTTCCCTGGTGACTTTTAAATTATAATCTCAAGGCCGTGTTCATTCAATCGCATCGATATTTTAAGTTTAAGGATTTGTGCCCATAGACATCTAGAATTAGTCGGGACACAGAACATAAGCTTTCCTATTCCATGCGCAGGTCTATTAAAGATATCGCAGACTGATGTTTTACAATCCACAATGTAGGAGCAAGCATTTAGAATAGATTAGGCGAGGATATTCACGTTTATCCTAGTGGGTGGGAAAACCAAGGAGGTTAACACACCGGCAATCGTCAGATCACTTTGCGCCCACCGTCTGGTTACCGGGGCTATTACAATGTGTTGTATATGAAGGCATTCCTTCAATTTAGTAAAACCTAAAACATGGTTATAACACCTAAGCAGTATAATGACGAATATTTGTTACCGCCCTACAGTTTTTTCCAAACCCAGGGGCAAAACGTTTGAACCCACTGCTTATACCGGACCCCATGCGTCGGCTGCCAATGTTTGGGCGCCAGGTGGTTTTCAGGGTGACCTAGTTATTCGACACAAAAGTGACAGGATGCCTTGCTGCCTACTAGTTATATATATACCTAACATTTCGCTTTGACTTTACATTGTAATATCAAGCTTACATTAACCCGTTCACTAAATAAACCAACCAGTTTCTTCCGTAAAAGTCCGACCGATTAGTCGGTGGTTTAGTGTGACGCCTTTCAACCGAAATGAAAGGTCGGAACTGGTCGCTAGCTAGCCGGTTGTCTTTGGGCAACGCACTTAGCGGACATTGCCTGAACCCAGCAAATTAATGGGTAATACTAAATTAAAGAAAAGTGTGTACCATGTACAACACCCTGCAATAGCTCCGGTAACCCGACAATGGGCGCGAGGTGGTCTGACGATTGCCCGTGTTAACCCACTAGGTTTTCCCATTCACGTGGACAAACAAGAGTATTATATCCTTTCGTTCAAGGTTTCATTACCCTTAGTTGTTTCATCCAGTTCATGACTTAAAAGTGGCCTTTGTTACATAAAATGTTACTTTTGTCATTTACAAACTTACTCAATTTTCTTTACGTACAACTAAATTTATTAGTTTGTTTAAACTTTAATAAAGTCGGCATTAATTTTAAGGTTCGTTTTATTACAAGGTAGTAGAATACAACCGCCAACTGGGAAAAATACAACTGTTTTTATTTGCCGGTTACATATAGAACGGCATCCAAAAACCAACCAGACCTTCAAAATGGAATCTTCAAAAACGTGACTGTACAAAAAAAGGAAATGTGAAAATATTGCAACTGATTTGGGCAAGCCCCACGTAGAGACAGTATGGCACAGAAAAACGAACAAAGAAGTGTATATATAATAGGTTTACTTGAAAAGAAAGATAGGAAACACACTTTTGTAAGGAGAAAGAACGATTTATAAATCACCACCCTAATCCTAATTAGGTTGCGGTTCAGCAGTTCGGGACGTTTACAAAAAATTCGGAAAAGGGTAAACCGGATCTGTCGCGTGGGGCGATAGAGAGTGTCCGATCGTAATTTGATTCGCATTTTAAAGCATTCCGTAGCTCAGGACGCTGCTTGTCAATGGCAAGGCTAATACCAAGGTGCGGCTGTGCCCGAATGTGGGGCTGTCTCGAGCCGACTGCTCTTGGAAATGTCTTGCTGTTAGAGCGGATGTGACCAAGTCTACACGCTGCCAAATGGTCTTCCGTGGTTTTCACGGTAAACACGTCTTGCTCGAGATTTTCGCCTTTGTCGTCGTCCTCGTTTATCCGCCCGACGCTAGGTGGCGGTGGAGGGAGGCTCCCGCCGGTCGATAGCAGGTGAATCATAGCGCCGTTGGTGTCGGAAAAACTCGCGGATTTCTTGTGGAAAATTTTCCTTTCGGAAGCGTCGACGGAAGAGACGGAAAAGCATCGAGCAGCGCCGTCGACCGAGTCTGGCGAGGTGTGAGAGGAAAACGAAGAGGTGGAGGAGGAAAACGAAGAGCAGGAGGAGCAAATACTCCTCATGTCTAAATTCGCTTCCCGCAAACTCTCTTCCGCCAGTTTTTCGACCCAGCGGTTCGCCTCGCGCACGGAATCGGCGATGAAACGGAAAGTAAGGGAGGAAGCGAAGTCTGTGACCTCGAAACTCCCCCCGGTTGTCTTGCACATCTTAGCGCGGCTCACCGAAAGGACGCATCGTATCTTGCTGAAGGTCGAAGTTGGGCTTTCTGCAGAATGAACAATGCGTAAACCATGGGTCGGCAACCTTTTGCACTAAGAACCATTTTAACCGATATTTCATATAATAAAAATCGCTGGGAGCCGCAAAACTATTAATATTTTGACAATAAAAGGAAAACATTGCGCGGATAAAGACTTAAAAAAGGTACAGTGCGTACCAAAAATTTAATTGGTATATTCACCATGTTATCTCGTGTACACAATAGAGTTATCGGAGCTAATATTGCTATTAGTCAACGAACCATTAGATTTTAGCAATACCATGGGTATGGTAAAAATAAAAATAAAATGGTTCAATTACCAATACCAACAAACTTCGTCTTTTGTTTACTAAGGGTAAAAATACATGACATTTCAATTAGGAATTCAAAATAACATGCAACTGTAACCGTTGAGCAGATACTTGATAACTGAAAGCGAAGGCGGTAGTCTATGAATGTCTTGGTATTGTACAATTGTTCTGAGATTTTAACGCCTTTTGGTTTGACTAATTGCGTTTAGTCGTGCGTGGGCACAAGTTAAAACACGCACATTGAAATGTAGGCCAAGTGGGATAAAATGGCGATTGATGGACAGTTTGAGCGATGGGAGTAATGATTAACTCGCGTGTGTTGTTCGCTGCGTTATTTGCTCTAGCATTGCACGGTTTGGGTGGTGGGTGTATGTGTACATATATATGGGTGTCCATTTACCGCCGTCGTTGACCATATAGGTCCATACTGGGATACTTGCCAAATTCACTGGAATTAAAGATGGCGCACGAAAGAAAATGTATTATGCTCCGCGTACGATTTAAAGGAATTTTACTTCGATTTATTCGATTCTAATCGTTCGTTTTAAACTACAATAAATCCCAGCAAACATAAACGCGTCGAAATGCTAGAGACTTCAGGAAGCAGTTATGCGACGATTTTTTAATCTAGCAATGTTTTAAACCTATGATGGTCACGTCACTAGGACTGTTTTGTATAGGAGTCGTTGTATGCATCGTTCGCGTGGACCATTCGGCCACACGACAAAACGCACTGAAACGACTTTGGCGGCCGTTGTCTGAGTACATAACCGTACGCGTAGTTGTGGCAAATATTATACAACTGCGACCTTCAATAAATACTGCGATTAGTGGAAGGGGAGTGACGACTTACCGCTGCCAGAAGAAGATGCGGCGCCTGAGCCTGGTGGCTTAACTTTGTCTACTTTGGACCACACCACGAACGGGCTCGTCTCATTGGCGTAGAGAGTCACGTGACACTCCTTCGGCCGGTTGCGCTTTCGTCTCCAAGGCTCGTAGACCTGAAGAACAAAATTCAACTTTTAATGAAAAAAAACGTTTCAGGAGGCCCTTTGTGGTCCTAATTCAACATGTACTTAAGGGATGTGGTCGTACAGAATAAAGTCGGACAGTGGCTTTGATGATTAATCCATCGTGTATACGGAAATTCGAGTCAGGGATTAATCACGATTCCCGAAACGTATTGCCGACTCGTTTTCTATAATCTCGAGTTACTAAAAGTATCGCAATGTTTAAAACGGTTATTTCCTTTTTTTGCAGCAACTCTTTACAAGCCTATGAATTAAGTCACATAATCAGTTAATATAAATTTCGTCCATATATTTAGACTATTGCTTTTTAACCTGGCCAAGTTGTGCACGCATGTTAGCCCGGTCGGTAGGCATGTTAGCCCGGTCGGTAGGTAATGACTGTTAACCAATGCATAATTACGTGCTACCAAGAGCCGCTATGAATACATAACAAGCTACATAGCATTATAAATAAAAGTGAATTCTTTAAGTTTTTAAATTTTTAAATATATGCTGACTTCAGAATTTAACAAATAACAACAGTATTTACAGTAATGTACAGCGAAGGATGCAGCGGCGAAAGACCAAAGAATTACCGCATCAGCTGCATCCTTTAATTGTGTTTCTGGACTGTTCCGGTATTAACAGCAAATAATTCATCGTATTATAGTCCAGGTATCATACGCACTTGTGAGTGTGCATTTTTTATATCGTGAGATCGCCGCTAACGTTACGCCGGCGAACTAGCCCTTGTAAATAAGGGCGTATACAAAATGCTTAAAGTTTACTGCAAACAGCGTCAATCACAGAGCTGTTTATTTCCCGAATTACGCACCTATCCGAAGACTTATATATCCATCGCGGTTTATTGTCCAAAAGAACGATTTATTACCGAAACGAGTCAGTTCCGACGCTAATACCAGTGTGCTTATTGAAATAACAACGCTGATATATAACTTGGCAATTAAAGGAATGGCCCATGCTAGAAAGTGGAAATGTTTATGACAGATTCCTCGAAGTGTTTGTGAAAGTCCGAGGCAAAACCAGACCTAACAATTTCAGCGAATCAAAACAAATACGTTGTGCAAGTATAAGTGCGTTTGCGTTTTTAAAGCTATTTTTCAGTGGCACGAAATCACTGTGAAAACACAAGGTTTTATTTATAAAGTAGGATAGCTACTGGATGCCAGATTGCCACAGTTCCTAGGACAAAGTGGATTGAAAACACACAGAACATGTTTAAATACAAGTGAAATAAAAGCATCATTTGAATATAATTTACAATTAAGCACAATAAAAAACGTTTTGACTATGTATATTATCACCTTCTGGTCTTAGTGATAATTAAATGGTTGATATTAATCATTAATTTACAGACTTTGTTGTTGTTTATATTTGTAGACCTAGATAATATCAATCTATGTATTAAAATTGATTTCAAAAGAAAACTTGGCCATATAGAGTTAGGTAGAAAGATGTTTTAAACACGTGTTTTAAATTTAAGGCTTCCTTAGCCAACGCATGTGCAACCATTAGCATTCTATTCGTTGTTACAGCTCGTGGAAGAGAACAGGTTAATCATAATTTAAGTGAATGACAAATGTCAATCATGCGGTTTAAAACAATTTCAACAGGTTTGGTGGACTAACAGAAACGTTTACCGTTTTATCGCGAGAATTAAGTATACAAATTGAATCAGCCACTTTGAAACAATATCAAATGGTTAAATGCTTTACTGCAATAGGTTTTACTATTTTTTTCGCAGGGATCAAGTACATAATTAAAATAAATACAGCGACTAGTAACCAAATGTGGCGTATATGCATCTATATCTTAGTAATACAGCACACTGTTTTTGCCCAAATTTGGCGTCAGATACACACTGACACAGAATAAAAACGTTTGTGACAGAAAAAATAACGCTTCACCTAAGGTTTGGTTATAGTGGAACAATCCAAATATACATGGTTTACTAATCGTAGTGTAGTGGTCGTGGGTCATTGAATGCATTTCGTGGCGAAAAGAAAGCAACTGAAAACGAAACCGAGGGACTAAAGCAACTCGAAACGAAGTCTGGTCTTGTGGTTAATTGTGGTCAATACATTAAGTAAAGTTATTATTAATACATTGTATTAAGCTAAGTTAGGTACTTAGCTACAAGGAACCAAGCACCGATTGATGACCTAACATACATATATATATAACATGTGACGGGTAGAATATTCGGGAAACGCTAAACGAGGAAATAGGTAAGAAGGTAAAGTGCTTACTAAAAATATGGAACCTTTTCGAACCCTACCTTCAACACCACCTCAACCCCAGAACCAATCCTAAATCTTACATTATACATAACACTAAACCTCATATAGCCTAAACTGGTTGCCTATTTTATTGTGAAGTTTCTTTGGCTTAGTATTTCCGTTATTTAAGTTTTACCCGAATTCCCACGTTATATACATGTGCAGGTTACTTTAGTAGTTATTACGTAATTATCCGATTTTGCCACTGGGTGATAATTTGATTTGCCCACTGTCGGGTTGCCAGAGCTATTGGCATATTGCAGTGTGGGTAACGAAAATATTTTGCTTTAATAAAAATTGTGTTTTAGTTAAAATGTATATGATTTGCCTTTTTTTGTTGAACAGACGAAAAACGTTGCAATATAAGCTATACATGCTATAATACCAGACCCGAACAACTAACGTGTGCTGTATAAACCGGTATAAACCGGTCCTAACCGGGTATAAACCACCACGAACACGAATAAGCTAAAATATTTAGTTAGTAAGTTTCCCTTGCATAAGCAGGCCTACACCGCCCGCGCGGATATAAGGCCTGCGACCTTATATGACAGTAGCACTATCAAAACTGTTAAAATCAACATCAAAGCATTTGAAAAGCCAATCGAGACAGATACAGTGGAACCCCGCTTACCTGACCACCTATGGGACAGTCATCAAATGGTCGCGTTAGCGGGGTGGTCGTGTTAGCGAATTTTGCTTTAAAGCAAGTTGTCGTCATATGCAGCCAAAAAGTCTGTCTTTTTCATAAATTTTTACCAAATGCCATTATTTTTTGCAAAATGATTTTAAACAACTGTTAGTTCTGAAATTTATCTTATAAAATTCAGTTCTGTTTGCCACAATTTACTTTGTGTGTGTACACGCTCATGTAATCTTATTGTTTTGATCACCAAAGAAATTTAAACTGATTATTTTGGTGACAAAGGCACATTATTGGGCACGTGTGGTCGCTTTAGCGGAGTTAAATTTGAAGTTTTGGACCAAAAAAATGGCGGTCCTGGTCTGGAAACCGGGGTGGTCGCGTTATTGAAACAGTATGCAGTGCATTCCCATAGTAAATTATTTGGGACCGCACTGAAGTGGTCCTGGTAATGAGGTGGTCGTGTTATCGAGGTGGTCGTCAAGCGGGGTTCCACTGTATATTGCTGTTTTAACTAAAATTACATAACTACAATTGAGACAAGAATTGGTATAATATAACAATTACTATTGTGACACTGCAATTGTGACGTTTTGTGGGTGATGTTAGCTGTAAAGCCGATTGGAACTGTTTGAACTTTAACGAACTAGATAGCCAGTTTAATAACAGCCACGGGAATTTGCGGTTTGTTTCAGACTGGTCATGCGACTTGGACGGCGCCAAATTCCCGTCCGCAAGGTTAACATTAAAGAGTACCTGGCATGTCAGCATTCTGAATTTAAATGAAGAAAAGAGTTTGGAACGTACCGCATTAAGCCCAATCTCCAAAACCGACTTCCGAAATCTATTTTGAGAGACAATTGCTTCCAAAAAGGAAGTTTTAGAGCTGATTGCATTGGTGCCTTCGCTGATGGCCCAATTACTCTGCACAGAGTGAGCCTAACATACTAGCGGCGTGATTAGTTCATACGCACTAGTCTATTCTTTTGTACTGCCATTCACAAATCAAATGCAATATATGCATGGTTTAATATGTTTACTCGCACATGCTTGTGGGGTGCCTTTAAATACTACAGCACCGCTTGGAGCGCTTGGGTCACTTAGATTGCTATGGAAAGTAATTCTAACCCTGTCCTAATAAGAAACGTATAAGAGAACCATTAGCGCCCAAATACATATTAACAAACGTATGTAAGGAATGTGCATCGTCCACGAGATTGCATGCAACCCTAAGGCCTACACACGCCAGAAGGCGCAATTGCAATAGTCAACTAGCAGTTATGCATCTACACTGGCAAGCGACATAAATTAATAATTCACAAGAGCGTGAGACAGGAGGAACAAACATATTCACACACTGATATACAGCAGTGCGTTTTACAAGGGCAAAACCAAAGTATTGCAAGAACCCTATGCACTCTACAAACATGAATATTATCAACAACCTTGACCATAACACTAATTTTAACCGTAGTATTAACTTAACTTTAATCAGACTTCTATTAGCCTAGCTTTTATTTATTGCGCAGTTTCCTTTGGTTTCTATCAATTACCTTCCAATTTAATTACTTTTTCCCGTTTTTACAAGAGTGATTTATTATGATGATTATCATCTACACATTGTAAAATAAGGATGTGGTATATTAGTTTAAACGAAAAGCATTAAATCATACTTTAGATGTTTAACAGTTTGGACGTGCAAATATACAGCCTAGGTTTGAAACTAGTGTCGCGCATAGGCTTATATGCTTTTTAGCTTAATTTTACAAGGTTGTAAAATAAACCTGATCTAGTTTTTTTTTTATTGTGACCAATATTTACATACTATAGTTTCAAGACATTTAATCCATTTAAAAAATAAAACTCAATTACAACGCAAAATTTGACTATAGCTTTACTTTAATCTAAATCTTTTTATTTTAGGATCATTTGCTTATTTTACAACACGCATCAACCATCGTTTTAATTTAAAATAAAGTCACTTTCGGTTGGCTAAATTACAACACGAAGGCTATTGTATTAATTTATTTTTAATAAAGACCAAAATCTAAATTTCAAATTTCAAAATTGTGGTATTTGCTTATTTGACAACATGCATTATCAACCACCGTTTTAATTGAAAATAAGTCCAATTTTGTTGGCTAAATTACAACAATAAGACCATTCCAGTAGTTAATTTTTAATGACGACCAAAACCTAGATGAAAAAGTTAAGGGATATGGTTCATTGCATAACATCATTGCATAATGCTTATTTCACAATAGCCCGCATATCTTAGCACTGGGTTTGGTTAAAAATAATCCAACTTGAGTGATTTATTTTGCAAGGCAGCGTTTACAAGCTCTCGGGTAGCGATCCGTAAAGCCGCTGCGTTTTCATACATATAATGTATAAAGATAACACATTTTTGCGGTATGTACATAAAACGAATACCAAACGAGACCACAGTCTTGCAAAAACGTATGTTTAAAGCTGACGTCAGCAAGAACGGTCAAAGTACAAGGATCTTTTGTTCTGCAGTTAAGTATGCATACCGGTATTTAACTGCTAGTCACAGACACCTGTATTAAATAATTCGTTAAAGGTCTTGAACAAAAAAACGAGTTGCGAAATAATAATGATAACTGCGATGTAGATTTGCAAGTTGTAATTAATTGTCAGTCGGTATAGATATTCTACGTTAACCGCGCTGTGGCCATTACCTGCCAATTAAGACTTCGGACAAGGACAAGTCGTGAACCGTTATCAAAGACCCATTATATACGACATTGGAAAAAATACCCGCTTTAAAAAATGTTGACTTATTTAATATTTACAACGACTTTAGTATAGTCATAAATTGAAAAATCGAAAAACACGCAGTAAAAAGACCCGTGTACTTGTAAGTTGTACGAAAAACTGATAGATTTGGTTACATTTTTTCACCTAAATTTACAGTATCGGTATAGTGCCAACATATTTATTACAAGCTTTATTGTTGGGTAACTGAAAACGCAATCAAAATAGGATCATACATACGTAGTGAGTGCTCTTCTCAATTTAGCATTTCGCGAGGTTATGCAATGGACCTTTATACTCAAAGGGACTTAATAATTTATTATGCAAACATAGATTATATATACAAAAGGCGAAATGCTTTGAAGAAAATTGCAAAAATAAGCGCTAGATGCAATATATAGGCGCAGTGCGTTTATCTTATGGCATTAGTAAACAAATGCGTAAATTTATATGCGCAGTGTGTTATCTAACTACCTTAGAATTTAAATACTGCAATATATTGATGCAGTATGCTATCATATGGTATTAATATTCAAATAATGAATTATATAAATGTAATGTGACATTAATACTCAAATTCTTATGACATTAATACTCAAATACTGCAATATATAGATGTAGTATGTTATCTAAAGGCATTAAAACTCAAATAATGCATTATATATGCAAGCGCAGTGTGTTATCTTATGTCATTAATACTCAAATAATGCATTATATAGATGCAGTATGTTATGTTATGTCATTAATATTCAAACAATGCAATATTTAGGCGAAATATGGTATCTTATGGCCTTAAAACTTGATCAACCTTCTGTTTATTACGTAACACTGAAATGTTAGTTATATTATTGCGTAAGAAGAGACGGAGGTTAATAACATGGAATAATAATAACATGATTCACCACAACAGTGCAGTAGACTATAGTAGAAGTTGTTATGAAAACAATACGCAATATTGTATTGAGAACCGATATCGTAAACAGATACGTGTTCTTAGTACAATAAATAGTATTTACACTACGTCCACCAGAATGTTTGTCAGCGCCAGTCCTTAACACAACTTGGCTGTTAGATTGTTTGTCAAAGCCAATCCCGCACGCAATATGGATAACCTTGGGTACATAAATCGTTTGCGTCACTTTGTAAGGTCGTTTACCTTATAAACACAATTTTTGTGAGCGTGGTCGTGCGAAGCGTAGTATAGATGGACGCAAATAACGTGTAGACAGTGCTGGCACCAATGTATATTGCATTGTAGCTAATTGGCACGAATTAATTACTTCAGTTGGTGTGACACGACATGAAATTTGACAAAATTTATTTGGCATATAAAGTTTAGTCATATTAAGTGGGTTGTATTAAACCTACAGCTTATAATATACGCTAAGGTATTCAATCGAAAATGCTTAAAAACCAGCAAAACAGAAAAATACTTTATATAGTTCATAGACACGAACGTATTACTACGATTAAACTGTTTGCTTCACTACTTAACCAGTGAAACCTTTACATTTTAACTGCATCTGTAATTTTCAAGCGTGATGCTATCTTAACTAGCTTATAATTTATACCGTTAAAATGCTTAAAATTACCTGTAGTTTTCCCTCAAGAATCGGCACGCTCACTTGAATACTTGTAAATAAACTGTGTTGGTCAATCTTCGGCGGCTTAGTCGCACCGGACTTAAAAATCGAGCCGAGAGGCGTCATTTTCTACTCGAAGGTAACTTGTGCACTTGTTTACTTGATTTGGTGGCTTGAAACGTAACAAGGGAAGTTGTTTATTAATTGAAACGTCCGGTGCTGGTGGAACAATGCAAACGCAGGCTACACTAGGGTAAACACGGTACAGCTGCACAAAAGCTTGTTCGAAATTTCAAGTTCTGCTTCGCTGGCGCAGTCAATCTGAATAAATCATTTAACCGTCTTTGCTGCATCAACGCCCCTATCGCTTCCTATGAAAGTTCAAAAAGGTTAAATTAGAATCAAACCGCGAAAACATGTTGTTTTAACACATAAAATAGGCTGAAATGATAAATAATCAGTGCAAACTTTAATTTTAAATAAAATTAAACGTAGCAAAATAGTGATAAAACAAAAAAGAATACAAATAATGCAATGGCCACATATTTTTGTTCTATCCTCGACGACTAGTTCAAAAACGTAAACTGAACAGTTCTAGTGTAACGTAAAACGTTCTGAGAAAGCATATAACCAGCCAAATTAAACCTTTCATATTATAACAGGGTCTCTGGGCGGTTCTTATGAAATAAACCCAATCTCGCGGAAACGCTAAGCTGGCTTTAATAAGGCTGTCTTATCATCGTGATGTGTAAGCTATTTCCAATACTCCCGAGTACTGCTATGTTTGCATACAGCAGTACACGATCCAATCTAATATATCACGAACTCCCAAATAAGCACGGTTTGACAGTAATTTTAGGGTCCTTTTCGCAGAAATAGCCCGCGAAACGTTACTAACCGGACAACTGCACACTTCCAACGGCACTGGGCGAGAGTTAAACGCCTTTCAAGCATGCAATGGCAGCGGTTCACTGAAAAGGTAGAAAAACGCAAAAACTATGGGCCTGACAAATCGCCATCCATCTTAGCACAGGGCACACGCCTTTAAAACCTTTACCTGATTGACAACCGATTTTAATGCATGACCACATGATATATTTTCCCTTTATGTACGAATTATAACACCAAGGCTGGACCATATAAAACATTAAAATGTTAAGCTTTACATGTTTAAAACATAACGTGTATGAAAGGATACTGGTGCTATCCCTGAATACGGAAACGTAGGGGCGTTGAGAATGCGTCAGAATGTAGTCGGCCTATATAGAGTATATAGAGTATACACAGTCGGGTTACTGGAGCTACTACAGGCCGTGGTATACAAGGACTTTTTTTGTTCAAATCATTAACCCAATAGGGTTTATTTAACGTCTAATTACCTTGCCTGTGAGGGCTCAGACGCTCACAGCAAACGGGTACTTGCAAGAATCGTTGGTGGGCTACTAGGCGACGTAAACGAAAAATTAAATTAGAAAACTTCCAATATCCCAGAAAGCTTAAAACGTAGACTGCTGCGACGTCGTCTTTTTAGTACAATCTTCCAACTTATCACCAAATCCGCTATCACTGGCCTAAACCGGCCTGAGAAATACGTTTTAATCTTATAAAAGGGCTTAAAGCTCTTTCTGTTTTAGTTCAGTGCACATTAGATCTATTACGTTGCTAAAAAAACGTTTAAGAGTCCGTGTCGTTTAGTATGTAAAACATCGGTTGCTACATTAGTTTCGTTAACATATTGCTGGCTGTAAATAGAGCGTGAGAAATCGCATCATTGGAATTTAATCACTTTGTGCCGACCGTCACGTTACCGCAAACAAATGCAAAATATGCCCGGACTTTGATGATATTTTGTCATATAGGCTACCTCTGTTATGAACACCCCGCGCCTCCTTTCCAAAGATAAACATGATAGTCCTACAATTAGGTTTAAACGAAGTTGGACTTCTAAATGCAATATGGAAAAAAATGGGTGTCTTAACAGTTCTTTATGCATCGTTATAAAAGTCTAGACTCCTTGTAAAAAAACATCATCAATATTATCTTCCTTACAAACCTAATGCTGAAACACTATTAATACACATAGTTTTTTTGAATCCATCTCTCATTTTCATTGTTTATTTCTTTAAACTTTAAAAACAGTTCTACTCTTGTCACGATTTTCGCACCAGAAACTTTGTTTACATCTTATATTGTCATTGTTTAACGTTTGTTTTCCGCAAGCCTTCGTATCCTTACAGCCACTTTGTACTTTAATCCGAATAAGTTTAGTCAGTCATTTACTACATACTATATGCTTAATAAATGCACTCATAGACATACGTCTATAGCTGTCCTCATAGGCTTGAAGCGGAATTTTGAAATACCACTTCTTTGAACAAGCTTAATTCGACAAGGAAACGTGCGTCATTGCGTAAGTCTTGTGACGTAACAGGAGAAAGTCTGCGTAGACGCAGATAGAGTAATGACGAGAGCTAAATTACTCTAGGCGTCAATTACTTAACGCCCCCTTTCTTTCTAAAAAAATCTCCTGCCCTTTTACCAATAATTTGAATAAGGCCTAAAAGTATTATGTTCGTAATGTCAAACGTAATTTCCCACCCGCGAGATAAAACAGGAGCGCGTAACCTATCCCTGCGGTCATTCCAGGGCGTTTTCTCATGTGTTTATCGCATTCCAAACCAACTTTAACCCGAGAAGGAAAATTACGAAGTTGCTAATTTTAAAATTTAACAACAATATATTGAATTTTATAACCAAGACTGTCATAACCAAAACAATCACTTAGTCAGCCGCTGTGCACTTATTCATAATCGTGTCTTAACATTTGAATACACTTTTTATACGTGTCTTTTTATAAGACTGTCGTTTTCCCGTTTTTCCCGTTTGTCAAATATTTACCAAAAATCCTGCTTCGTGTTTTTATCATGGAAACAAAAACTAAGCTAAACTCTCCAATGTGCTGATTACTCGATTTTAAACAAAGCAATTTACGGCAAAGGCAAATTCTCCTTATTGAATCCTCTTTCATACAACCAACCGTACTGAGCCTCCTGAAATTAAAATGAAGTAACGTTTCGAACCTCAACGTGATCTCTGCACGTGGACGCCCTAAAACGATTCGCATCTAATGATTACGCTTTCGGGCAGAGCGTGAGATGATCGCGGGCGGTAGCCAATAATACGTAATCGTTGACGTGATACTGAATAAGCGATCCAATGTATCAGTATCATGTGCCACTCCTAAAGCTACGATTTAGAAAAAAATACACATATCCCAAAAAAGAGTAGCTTTAACCAACGCATTGATAATCAAGTTTCGTAAGTGGACAACTTTATCTCTTAAGTCAAGCCGCTAACATTACCTACCCAGTAACCTGTGTACGATTTCGTATTAGCTTCTACCGCCGTTAAGTAAGCTTTTTGCGCGCGTCATCAAAAAGGGTTTCACAATGGGTTTCGAAGTACGTAGGTTATAAAACGATCTGATCTGACGACTGCTCGTGTATTAACCCTCTTGGTTTTCCCATTCACGGGGATAAACATGAATATCAACTGCGTTAGATTAAAACGTGAGTGTTCTTCTGTTTGTTTCACTCATGCAAGGGTATTAAACTTATTAAACGCTCGCTACAGTAGCAATAAAATTAATAAGAGCACATCAGAAGGATGAAAAACCGCAGGTTGCCGACCCCTGGTTTAAGTAAAATCTAGTCTTTGAATTTCAACTCTGCCTTTTACTTATCCTACGTTGTTGCACATACATATAATCTTTTGAAATGAAAATACTTAACAAATCAGACTTATCATTAATTATAGACAACTCTCTGTAGAATTAATCGCTTTCGTTTTTTAAAGACTTTCCCTTTAGAATCAAATCTTATGGGAGGGGGTATTAATTTCATTTCAAAGCGGCCATGGCCGACTGTGCAATAACTGGAACTGGCATTGAAAAGTAACTGGTCAAATATTATATTAGTTTTCTATTATGTAGGCCTAATCTCTATATATTAAAGTGTGACTAATATTTCAAAGAGAGAAAAAGGTATAAGTTATTAGTCGCGCCAATATCCACTAAAATTAAACAATATAAACGGAATTACTATGGTTAAGTGAATTGTATAAATCACACCGGTTATTAGACTAACCACGGGTAATAAATAACGTTAATCACAGGCTATATATCCAATAAACATTATTATTGTTATTATTATTATTACGTCTACATAAACAAACTCCTTGATTAAGACTATAGCTATTGTT
>CH001979.1:1023929-1044845 GCA_000149265.1 Ciona savignyi
GAATAAATAATATAAAAAGGGAATTTTTGCTTAATACGATGTTCATTTAAAAATTTGTCACTGGAGAAAAATGACCTGTCGGTCTGGCTGAGTCGTTTTAACGACATCCGATAGCTCAACCTTTGATGTGCCAATTGAAAGATTACCGGTCCAAATATCAAAACGAAAACGACTTCAAATTTTAATGCCACCGGATTTAAACGTTACAACATTGCTGGCTTAAGTGTTTAACGCATTACTGTTATTTCAAAAACACTGTACCTTTTATTATGTTTCTGTGTGTACTTTCCTATTATGTTAGAAAAAAAACGTGTTTTATTACTGAGGATGACTTTGAACCCATGACCAATAGATCTCTCGCTATAACAGTTTTTGTAGGCTTTTTGTATTCACAAGTCGGTAGTGTTAACCACTCGGACACACAAACCAACTTTCTTACATTCATGAGTGCGATCTAGTTTAGTTTTAAATGTTAAAGCGTCCTTAATAAAGAGAGCTATTTAAAAGAACCGTCGTTAACAACCTGTAAGTACAGAATCCTGGAAACTAATTCTCGGTAAACAAGAACATATCAACAAGACTATAGTAGACAATCACAGCGTTTAACCTTGTAATGCCAGCTGTATACGGTGAAACCTACTTCACCACAGCAAATGTGGACTGGTAGCCAATCTACACTTCGATAAGCATCTGAATGATGCAGCGTTCACCGGTATAGCCGACTTCCTGTCGGTGACTCGGAGCGCACGACACTTCCGACCGACGCGACGCATGAAAGCAACAACCTCTCTTTCACAACGCCCGAATCTTTGCCAGAAACACTATAATGCGTGCAAACCAGAAACGGACGGATCAATTTAAAGCTAAAACCACACTTGGGAAAATCACTACTAATAGTCTCAAGGGCGCTGTCTCAAATGTATTGCGGGGTTTCAAAGAGAAGGTTATGGTATATATGGTATATTAAGGGGATGTAAAACTATAATCGCAAGTCCCTAAGCTCCCCTGGAACCTTTACGTACGACACAAAGCTCAAAAACGACCGTAAAAGGAAATTATCTATTTCTGAGGCAGAAACAGACATTTTCTGAGGCAGAAATAGACAAAATTTATTTTCTTGGTTATAAAACTTTAGAAGGTAAAATTGCCCTCGCTGCAAAATTAAACTGCTTAAATGCACAGCATTTAATTGCGTCTAACGAAAACCTGTTGAATATACATGTTATTCATTTGAAAAGAAGAGCATTTTAGGCTAGCAAATGCAGCGCATTTAATACTACGTCGATCACCGCCCATGCTAGTACGAAAACACATGAGTCAAATTTCGACTTTACACTCGCTGTCCTACTTTGAAGGCGCAAGTAGTACAAGTGGCTTATTGAAATTTGATTCAGCTACGTTGCCGACCGAGAGTCTAATTATCCAATTTTCGAACTAGGACGCCTTACATGTTATGCGAAGACGAATGGGCGTCTCTGGCCTGGGTTGCTGGGTTCGTGTAGATGTGTTGTGTATTGTGAGAAGAAAAGGAGAAATAATCATGCACTACTAATGTATTCGCGATTGAATCAGCGCTTAATGACTTGGCTTAATGAGAGTCAGAATCGTGGGGCATTATACAAATATTTTCCAAGAGTTGAGCCAAAATGCTTATATTAACTTGGCTTATTCCTTTTCAAAAAGTACATTTTTTGACAAAATAATTCACACTTTATATATTAGAATTAAGGCAGTAAAACATAATTATATTAAGACTTTACTCTTGATTTGGTCTACAAGACAAAACGAATCGACCCGGCTTGGCTTCCGGGTGTAATTATAGAGAAATGCCTACACATTCGAATAAAAACAATTTTAACAGTGGATTAAAAGGATTAAACTAAGTAGTTATATATAAGGACGCACAATATTCTGCACAACAATGTTATATGACGACATAATTGGAAACATAATTCTGCGCAAATGGACTTTATACGTCTAATTGTTGACTATAGTGCGACAAGACTGTATGTTGCCTGAACCTGTCATTTCGTGATGCTCTTATCAGCAATTACACGAAATATATGACGTGAACGACAATAAAGCGTAAAATTAAATCTGTTCCCAAACACTCAGGCAGCAGGGCAAACATATATAAGTACACGGAAAATAATAACCGTCAGCTTTACCTCTCAAGTGCTGGGTTTAAGTGACTAGGTTCCCACAGAAATTAAGACATATTTTCTTTTATTTTGTGTACAAAATGACTAGCAGAATAAATGTAAAATTGATTATTACGCACAAACGTGTGAACATTTATTATCCTAATTGCAACAACTATAACGTTTATTGCATTTCGCAAGTAATACTACATTTCGCATACAAAGGATTTTTATCTGAATCATAAACCTATTAGTTATTAGCGTATTAAATAACATGTAAGGTTGACAAAATAAAATTAGCTAGACATGACAGTACAAGTAAAGCGATAGGGATGGCCCAATATCAGATTATTTAATAAAAAAAAAACATAAAATATCGGTGGGAAAATGTCACAGACTCCATTAGCGTATGTTATGTCTCATAAAGTTATTAAATTTTGAGCCCTTTTCAAAAACGGACACCCAGAAAACAGTGTGAAATTACACAATAACGGCGAATGGTACGCACGTATTGCAGCTATAAACAGAATAGAGGGTTCAGTATTATGTATCGCTTCGGAAATTGCTGCAACAGTAGATGTATATTAGAATCCGGGCAGCAATTATCTAGTAATCCACCTTTACTCAGCCTGTTTTAAGCCCAAGATATCTGAATTTATTCTGTCATTGGGTCTGTTTTTGCAGTGGATATTGTTTTTGATTTGAATATACACTGAACTAGCTTGATTAGTTCACTTTATCCCTTGACGGACTGGTCACTGAGTAAACGAACGTGAAACCTGTTTCGTTTCTTTTTCGTCGCATAAAATATTAATGTGACGTAATTTCCGACTGAGTAAATTGAGGGCATACGTACCGAAATAGACTTTCAGACTTACTACAACCAGTCTCACATCAATTAATCGCACGATTTGCACAAAATTAACCTAATATTTAAAAATAAATAAGACCTGACGCTTACGTAACTTTAATAATATCCTAACATACTTTAATACTGATTTGCCCTGCAGAAACAGGTTTACTGAACAATAGTTTAAATCTTACAGCTGAAAGCAAAGCTAATTTGCCATTCGAGCACACTGCTGCACTGGGTTGGCAGTGTTGTGGTGTGCTGGCCGTATTGCTTATTTCCTGTTTCCAGCTCTCTCTGTCATTCAAATTGCCTGCGTTTAAATTTTGGCGCCAAGCCGTAACAAACTGGCATTTAATCCACACATTCTACCTGGCTATCACCTAGTTTATAATTGCTTGCCAAAACGCAGTTTTGTTATTTGACGTATTCCGAATATAATTGTTTTAATATAGTGGTTAAAATTGGCGTATACTCTATGATCCCTTTTTCTCATTTACCCGCACTGTCTCGTTCGAGATGTGGTAGGTTTTACCAGCTGCTGAAATTTTATAAACGGTCAAACCCTTTTTACAATACAACAGTTCACTTAAAAGTCAAATTTAAGCCTTTTATTTGAAGAAGGCCCTTCGGGCCGTGTCGCAAAGGTGTAGAGGTGATTGCTTAGGCGCTGACCGATTTTGTACGGGTTATAGTTCAAACTTTAGCCTTAAATTTATGTCAAAAGTGCCAGCAATTTCAAGTAAACAACATAATAAAATGGCCGATCGGTTAACCAGTTTTGAAAGTTGTTAATGAGGTAATAGTGACGAGATAATGGCCCTGCAAAATTTGATCTTAACTGCTAAAAGCTAAATGAGGCCGGTTCAAATTGCGCCTTTTAACATGTACGCTAATTTAAAGCTAATATGCTGATTAAATGTTTACATATTACAGAAGTATCTGTTTTTAGTTATTTTTAACTACTAATTTGCCTTAAATATAAACTATAAAATCGCTCCAGTCTTTACTTACATTGCATGTAAAACGTTAGAATCTAAATTCAAATCATAACAGCCGTTAACCAATCACTTCAGCACGTAAAATAATAACCTAACGCCTTACTCCTACGTTATGGACATACTAAACAGTTTCAGTTTGAAGTGCACACAAACTTACAAGTGGGCCTATGTTGAACAACACTTGACAGTCCTGGAATTTAATTCGCAGCCGTGCGAGAGCCCTTGTTCTTTAGAAACTTAAAATAGTTAGAATTTTGGGGATTGTACGACGCCCTTGACATTGTGCTTAAACTGACGCAAATTAGCTTAAAATATATTTTCGCTAAAGAGAATGGTATTGCTACGAAAGTCAAGTGTTGATCCAAAATTACTTGCATAATGGCACAGCTACTAAATGAGAGACACCAACAATTCGGTTTTTCTCTTGGTTACAACAAGTATAACTCGCCACAAACACAACATGCAGTATACAGTGGAACCCCGCTTGGAGACCACCTCGATAACACGACCACCTCACTATCAAGACCACTTTAGTGCGGTCCCAAATAATTTACTATAGTAATGCATTGTATTCTGTTTCAATAACGCGACCACCCCGGTTTCCAGACCAGGATCGCCATATTTTGGTCCAAAACTTTAAATTTAACTCCGCTTAAGTGACCACACGTGCTAAATAATTGGGCTTTTCACCACAATAATAAGGTTAAATTTCTTTTATGATCAAAACAATAAGATTAAATGTGCGCTTACACACAAACGAAAAAACTTGTTGCAAACAAAACTGAATCTTATAAAAATAAACGTCAGTGCTAACAGTTGTTTAAATTATTTCGGGGTAATTTAGTGAAAAGGCAGACGTTTTGACTGCATATGACGTCAACTTGCTCCAAATAAAAATTCGCTAACACGACCACCCCGCTAACGCGACCGCTTAATGACGGTCCCATAGGTGGTCAGGTAAGCGGGGTTCCACTATATTTTGTTAAATAAAATAATGTTTCCTATGTGGTCGTTTCCTATTATATAAATAAAATAAATAATTACGCAACAAATTGTATTATCTTTTATCTTAATATACATTTTTTCTTTTAGTGTAAAATGTTGCTTATAATTACAGAAAAATCCTACGCTGGTGTAAGACTTAAGACAACTATTTATTGCAATAAATATTATTAAGATATAGACTATAGAGCAACTCTGAAAACTGTTTTTTTTGCTTTAGGTGTACAATATTATAAACAATTATAGCAGATATTTAGGTCGTCTGGACGAATGATAAAGGCCGTCGTGCTGGGTTCGAAACTAAGCGCGGTAATAAAAACAGATAAATAGTTACAACTTACGCTGGTGTTGGACTTTGGGAGGCAACCGGCCCGTTAGTCTAGCGGTTAAGTGCGTCGCCTTTCAATCGAAATGTTGAATGTGCGAAACTGGTCACTAGCGAGTCGGTTGTGTCCTTGGGCAAGGCACTTTACAGACATTGCCTTAACCCAGCGGATAAATAGGTTATTCTTAATTAAAGGAACCTATGAATTATACACAACACACTGCAATAGCTCCGGTAACCCGACGGTGGGCGCGAGGTGATCTGACAATTGCCCATGTGTTAACGCCCTTGATATCCTATCCTCCTAACCATTTTGTTTTTTACTGAAGCCTTATTCTTTGTAAAACCACGCATTTATTGCCTGATATAACATATTCGTATGCCAATGTTTAAGTACTGAACTTTCACACACCACGTTGTAAATTATCCTGACTAATATATTGACAAAGGTAATGGAGCAGTCCCTAGCCATTTTTGTTAATTATTACTCACTTTTAAACCACGGTAAACTACAAAGATAAACATTTTATTAAACATTCAGCTAACGCAACGTGACTGAATGCTTATTCTTATATTTGCAATAAATATTGACAAAGGGGCGTGATCACCAACGCAAAATCTGTCATGTAGCGCCACCTGCCGATGGTAAATAAATCAAGTGGATCTTAAACATGTACCGTATTTACTCGATTGTTAGCCGCACTTGATTGCAAGTCGCATGTGATAGTGTTAAAAATTTAATGTAAGTCGCCCTTGAATGTAAGCCGCACTTACTGTATCGGTGCACATAACTTCCTTGTTTAAACAGTGAAAGACATAGCATCAGACAAAATACCGTATCAGCATAGCAACAAATCGCTAAGCAAAAAAATGTAAACCGCCCTTGAATTTAAGCCGCAAACATGATGGAAAAAACAACTTGATAAACCGCGGCTTACAATCGAGTAAATACGGTATGTTGGTAGTAAAATTTTAGCTCGCGTGGGGTCGTCAACGACAATCGTTATAGATCTTCTTACACTCTTCAATTGACGAAACCAAATAAAGATTTCCCGAAAAGTAGATGCATAATCAGCACATTCAAGTGATATTTTTGCGGGGCACAATGGGAGAACCCCTAGATTTTTTGCTTCTGGAAGGGATATGTAATTGATAGGACAGTATATTCATGTTTATCCCCGTGATTGGGAAAACCAAGGGGGTTAACACAGCTATTGTAGTGTCGGGTATATGATAGACACATTCCTTCAATTTGGTAGAACCCATTAATACGCTGGGTGCAATGTCCGTTAAGTGCATTGCCCAAGGACACAACCGACTAGCTAGCGACCAGTTTCGCACCTGCAACCTTTCGATTGAAAGGCGACGCACTAAAGCGCCAGACTAATCGGTAGGACTTGACTTGAAATCAATGTACTTTATAAGGCTAAGGAGCTATTATTAAAAGATAAATTTTTCGCCAATATGCTTTATAGAGTCCATCATACTTTATTTTAGTATGTTAAAAAGTCACTTTCAATACGCAGATTCAAAACTGCAAAGGTCACCAACACCAAGACACTATTTTGATTACATTTGTATTGGACAATCGGTCCTATACCACGGGTAATTCTAAAAATTAACTTTGCCTGCTGCGGGTTGCCGAATCAAGTGCAATGGGTTTAACGATTAATACAAGTTTTACAACTATTTTTGAATGCAATATATTAAATTAACCACCCTTTTGTGCTTTGCCCAAAGGGCACAGGCAAAGAGAAAGTTAGCCAGGGTAAAGATCGAACTTGCTTTCCAGTTCGTCCACAACCCAGTGACCCGGCGACCCTTACACCAAATGTACCACGCCAGTAATATATTAATCATCATCAAGCTCGAGGGCAAGTTTAAAGCTTTTTTAAATAAAACATTTTTATTAGTAAAGCCGAGAAGAATGCATTAATAATTTAGGTAAAGTAAATGTGGCGTTTGTTTACATGAAACTTAAGCCATTTTTCTTTAAAGTGCTTGGTTTTGGTCCGCGCCAGTATTCAATGTTTATGGTCTCAAGAATATTGGTTATATATCCGTGTTAAAGGGAGAGCATGTTAAAATATACCTAATTGTGCATATTATTTAAATAAAAACATCACGCTGTTAAATATAAAACACTTTTTCGATTCTTTTTTTAACGGTCCACATTTCGATCCGAATGGTTTATAACAATGTCTCTTTTTAAGTTAGTCGATCGTGATAACCGCTTTTCTGAAAAATTAGGTCTATTTCAGTTGCAGCAAATAAATCTTTTCCATGTAATCTCCCCATGGAGCTTGGTCCACAAATTCCCACGTCATCGTTTCACCAAATACCTCGTCGAGAATTGCTGGGGTAATTTCGTACGGTGGACCCGTCCACGTACGCAGCTCCTTGAACTCGGTAACGCTTAGAAGGTACTTGCAACCCGGCTTCATGAGGCCAGAAACGGCGTTGGCGTATTTTGTACGGTCCGTTACACCGACTGACTGAAAAGAACCGGTGTCCCAAACAGCGTCGAATTTCCCTTCTGTTGTTTCATGAGACAAATCGAAGAAATTACCAGCGTACAGCGATAACTTGGTGTGTTTCGCTTTAAAACGCGTGAAATTTTGCACGGAGGACGTGTCGTATTCAATTCCCTGTTCTTCCAGAAAACTTTTTAAAGCAAAATCCGAACAGTCGTTACCAACCACGTCAAAACCTTCATCCGCCAGCCATTTTAGATCCAATGATTTTCCGCAGAAAGTGAGAAAGATTCTACTGTGGTCCCCAGCTTCTAATAAAGATCTGTGTTTTTTAAGCATTTCGCTAACAGTGGGAGCGTAGCAGTCTTCTTCCTGTGTTTCGTCTTCGTTTGTATCGTGGTGGTGACTGCTTTCTATGACTTCACCATCCGGACGCTCCCCTGGAGACTTCCACCATTTATTCCAGTCATCAATCGACCAATCACGATCCATTTCAAAACTGTTAAGAACTAGCTAGACTGTCAAATTTGCAAATAAAAGACAAACAAATGCTGTGCCTGTCAAAATTGGCCATAATACTTAAATAGTAATCCGTAAAAACATGCCTGCATTAATCAAAGCAGTACAAATACTTAAATAGCAATCCGTAAAAACAGGCCTGCATTACTAAAAAATACATGAATGCTAAAGTTCTAGATGTAAAACAAGGCGGTGCTTGCAATTCTAACGCACAAACTGAAGCAGATTACATCTCAAAAGACTCGTAAAAATAGTCACGTTCGGATGCACAAAATTACACGCCTGGTTGTCCCTTGCCGATGGCAATATAAAAGCCGATACGCTAAGCGCGCCACACTGAAATAATTCGCCGTCACAACGATGGTAAGGTTTTTCATAAGCTTTGGCGTGTTTTCACATGAGTTTTTTATTTGTTTTCTCATATTATGTGTTTAAGCAACCCATTTATGCACTTGGTTCACCAAAAGTTAATACTACATTAACGCATAGTAAATACAACAATTGTCGAATTATATATCCGAATAGCCTGATGGGTTAGTAAGTACTTTTTAGCCTAACGGTTGTTGGTTCAAAACTGGTAGCGAGTTAATTGTGTTCTTGGGCGGCATGGCAACCCAATGGGCTGATGTCTTAATGGGTTCCACTAAATTTTAAAATAACGATTTAATCATAAAAAAACACTATTTCCGAGGTTATCTGACTGCCCGTAGTGTAAAGCCCCTTGAGGTTTCCCTTTAACTGGAATAAAAATGAACATCGCATCCTATAATTGACAATGATAAAATACCTTGCCCACATCCACAAACATGTACGACTTGCAAGCTGCTAATTGGGGTCTGAACACCTGCCAACGGACAACCAGAGATAAAAACCTTTGTCCCATAGGATCTAATATATGGCAGTATTTGTTTTCAACAGAAAAGAAACGCCACGCAAGCCAAATTAACGTATGTGTGCCAACATCTAAACGGCAAGATTTTATGTTTCTGTTCGCTGTTTTGTTAACAATGCTGTGTCAAAAAGCTTATTTTTGTTGTTTGTTTATTTAAAATTTAACAACAGTTTGATTTAAATTGAATTAGAACAGTTTAGATAGGCCTATTTACTCACAAGGTTTATTTTAATTTTTTCATTTACCGTTCGAAAATGAACCAATATTAATGCTATTACAGAAATGGGAAAATGCGTCAAAATGATGCTAAAATAACGTCATTTTTAAAAAATATTAGAAACAAATAATATTGCCAGCATGCCATTTTTAAATTAGCCCTGTGTAAGCGGTACCTCTAAATACTACAGGACCGCTTGGACCGCATGGAGCGCTTAAATCGCTTGGAGCGCTTGGATCGCTTACTATACTTCGTAATTACAAAAGCCAAGATTTTAATGTTAGGGTTGGGGTTAAAGTTGGTACTGGGGTTGAGATTAGTGTTTGGGACAGGGTTAGAATCCAGTATGGAAAGTACGTCAGCTGCACACTCGAGTTTTTTTTTTCCACTGCGTCTTTGCACACTTGTAAACCTACTTTTGGACCTCGGGTAATTTACTGTCCGTACATTTTTTGTTATGTAGCCGACCTTATGTTATGTAGATAGATATGTTAGTTAACGGTCACGCTGGATTTAGGATAGAATAATATATTTGTTTAAGATTTTGGTAAAACAGTAATAAAAAGTAGATTGTATGCACACTTGAGGTGTGCACTCTTGGACGTTTGCACACTGCACACTTAAATATTTGGCGCGTGCACACTCGAGATCTCGGCGAAAATTGACGTACTTTCTATACGGGGTTAGAATTACTTTCCATAGTAATCTAAGTGATCCAAGTGGTCCTGTAGTATTTAGAGGCACCCCTGTGTAAGAGTATACCATGAAGATGAAGGGGACGGGTTCAATTTAATTTATTTTTCAAATAATAACATACATTCGGCGATAATTAATAAACAAACAATGGAAACCAACAAATAATTAAATCCGACCAAATGCAGTAATGAAATATCTATACCATACATTTGCACTTAATGCAGTGAAAGATCCAAATATATATCCTTGTCGCCCGGCCGGTTAGTCTGGCGGTTTAGTGCGTCGCCTTTCAATCGAAAGGTTGCAGGTGCGAAACTGGTCGCTAGATAGTCGGTTGTGTCCTTGGGCCAGTATGGAAAGTACGGCAGCTGCACACTCGAGTTTTATTCCCTGCGTCTTTGCACACTTGGGTAATTTCACACACGCTCGCGAACTGGCAGTATAAACATCGTATAATTTCCAACAAACCTGTAAACCTACCTCTGGACCTCGGGTAATTTACTGTCACTACGTTTTTTGTTACGTAGATAGATATGTTAGCCGATGGACACGATAGATTTAGGATAGAATAATATGTTTCTTTAAGATTTTTACAAAATAGTAATAAAAAGGAGATTTTGTGCACACTTGAAGTGTGCACTCTTGGACGTTTGCACACTGCACACTTAAATATTTGGCGTGTGCACACTCGAGATCTCGGCGAAAATTGACGTACTTTCCATACGGGTCCTTGGGCAACGCACTTTACGGACATCGTCTAAACCCAGCATTTTAGTGGGTTCTACCAAATTGAAGGAACGTGTCTATTATATACAACACACTATAATAGCTCCGGTAACCTGACTGTGTGCGTGAGGTAATCTGACGATTGCCCTTGTGTTAACCCCCTTGGTTTTCCCACTCACGGTGATAAACATGAATATCCCATCCTACCCTAACCATCCAAGCGTAGTAATTAGAGAATCAAAAAAGAAATCTTGTAGTAATTAGAGAATTAAAGAAATCTGACTTTTTGGAGCTATGTTTGATTAATCTATTTATTATTTCATAAAAAAATAAGCTTTTATTCTGTAAAATAATTAAAAAAAACATTTTCAATTTAATTCAGTTATAAATATTGGGAAAAATTAAGCATTCTAAGATTAGAAATTTTACTTCATCCATCTGTATCACACACATTTGGTACACAAAGTTTAGCGCCAATTTTAGAGGTCCGTCTAATATTAATTAGTTAACCTTACTGTTAACCGGTTACTAATATGTCATTAAAACAATTCTATTTTAATTTTACAGATATTGCAAAGTAGTGTAATAAAAGCATAATCCAATTTCCATACCAACATGGGTGGAATCTTTAGCTCCATTTTTAGTTCGCTTTTCGGACAAAAAGAGCGACGTATCTTAATCCTAGGCCTGGATGGGGCTGGGAAAACCACCATTCTCTACAAGCTACAAGTAGGTGAGGTGGTGACAACGATACCAACAATCGGATTTAACGTGGAGACGTTGACGTACAAGAACCTGAAATTCCAAGTTTGGGATTTAGGCGGACAGACAAGCATCCGGCCATACTGGAGGTGTTACTACAGTAACACCGACGCTATTATCTACGTAGTGGACAGCATGGATCGTGAGAGAATGAGCACTTCGAAACAGGAGTTGGTTAGCATGCTTGAAGAAGAAGAGCTGAAAAAGGCGATTCTCGTCGTTTTTGCGAATAAACAAGACATTGACGGCGCTCTTTCTGAGACCGAAGTCGCTAAAGAACTAGGTCTAGCATGCATCAAGGACAGAAAATGGCAGATTTTTAAAACCAGTGCTGTAAAAAGCATCGGCCTTGATTCTGCGATGGACTGGCTCGTAAACGCCATTCAGAACCAGTGAAAACGCACAGGTCCAAAGTTATTATTTGCCAAGTATATGGTCGGCTTACGGTGCTCTTCCTATATACCAATGCAGAACTGTATCAGATCATAGCTTGCATTGGAAAATAGAGAGATGTGTAAATAGAAAATGTATTTATCCGGGTAGTGAGAATTTATTTGTTACTGTGTTAGCAAAAACGCTTAGAATTTGACAGATTTTAACATCTTATCTTGGTATGTAATTTATTCTCTTTGTAAAAGTTTTATTTCCGTTGTTTTTCTCATAAAAAACTAACTATATAATCATCACTTGGTAAAAGCACTGACAATCGGTTTAATTCATACCCAATTCCAAATGATCTTGTGTGGCACTTATATATGCAGATTTCTTGGTCACTAATTGTTTTGTTCTGTACCATAGATTACCTGTGTAACTGGATTGAACCGGAATTGTAGGTATTTAAAACCACAAACATATCCACGTAGTCGTGCCTCTGTATTAGGTGGTGTTCTCACTTAAACGTTATGTGAAATTGAATATCTTTGTTTTATATGAAGCAATTAAACATGGTATAAACACTAGTTGTTACTTGCTTGTCCAGTCGGATAAAGCAGGGCTTTCCAAACTGGGGGTCGCAAATCATTTTGGGGGCCGCAAAGGTACACCAATTTTACGCAATCTACTATATCTTGTATATATTTCGATCTGTTTAACGTTTTAATCGTGAAGGGTTGTGCCCATCGTCGGGTTACTGGAGCTATTACAGTGTGTTGTGTATGATTCACACGTTCCTTCAATTTGGTAGAACCCATAAATCCGCTGGGTTCAGGCAATGTCTGTTAAGTGGCTTGCCCAAGGACACAACCAACTGGCTAGTGACCAGTTTCGAATCTGCAACCTTTCAGCTTAAATGAGCCGCACTATACGACCAGACTAACCGGTCGGACTAAAACTTGTGACAAACTGAGAATTTTCCAAATCCATTCATATTTATAAATTACAACAGTTCTTTTCAAGGCAGTCTGTAGGCTTTTCAATGACTAAAATCCTAATAATTCTTTAATCAAAAGTCATGGATAAATCAGAACGAACGTTTCATTATTATAATAAATAAAACGCCATTGACGCAATGTGTTGCAAAAAGTGGTAAAATATCAACGGTAAAGACGTGCGAATCTGTCGCATGCAAAAATGTACGAATATTTACAGCAGTTATGGTTCAGTGATTTAATTATTTGCATTAAAAACGTGTGGAGCAGGCACCAAATTTGAATATTTTGAATTGTGACTGTTGATGGCATTTTTTAAGGATAAAGACAGTTCTCAACTTCAATAGCAGATCATTTGCACCTAGTGATTTGGATGTCCATATATGTATAGAAAAGTCAAATAGGTCAATTATTTAAGTAAGACCAAATATTTATTTCAACCTAAACTAGATCTGTGCCAGAGGTAACTTTTGTTCTAAAGCAACGATTTGTTGATAAAAATAAATGGTAATACAGTAGTTTCGGGCGTTCACTAATATTGTACTTGGTAATGGAAGACTAAATTAATAGCATTACGCTGAAATTAAACGCACAAATGTTTGAAAATCGAACACACAAATTATTGAAAAGAGCATTGGTAAATTAAGGCACAACGACAAATTTTTTTTTTTAATTTAAAACCCCCAAATAATTAAAAAAAATGCCATTTTTAACAATGTTAATTTTGAAGGGTTATTTAAGGAGATATACCAAATTCCAACAATTATAAACATTGAAAAAATACATTTTTTAACATGTACTCAAAATAGAAATAAGTTTTAATTCAGTTTACCGTTTTATTCAGATAAAAGCGCAGATGGATTTAATAGAGAAAGGATGATGGGCGTAAAAATAACAGATACAGCAGAAGATATGAGCTTTGAGTCCCTACAACATAATGATTTATATATATATATAAAAAATAAAACTAAAACAATTCGCTACCAAATGCAATGTCAACGTACCGGAAAATTGTCTAAAAAGTATTTCGGTGGAATAGAAAAAGATTAGTAACGTATCGAAACTGTGCTGAATGGTATTTTATACAATGTAATTTTAAAAAATTAAGAAGTTAGCGTTTTAAACATTAATTATAGTAAATAACCTTACTATCGAAAGCAGCACGATTTTTCAAGAAATTGAAGAATGAATGATTCTTTATGGAAAACGTGATTTTTTGTGGTGATTTTTAAAACTGTTTAAAACACTCGATTCGAAAGCAGTTTTCAGCTCTTTGTGCTTACATTTTTTAACCAAGGTCGGTTTAAAACTGCTGCGAACACTAAAAGCATCATGTAGTGTGTAATATGGCTTTCGGAGGCAAACCATTATCTATACGAGGTAGGACAGCAGGTACTTGGTCGATCGACGCTGTCGTTTTTCGTATTTCGTGCTGAATTTCCATCAGGGAGATTGGGTTTATTAAACTGCGTCTTCAGTGGACATTAGAAGCGGGTTTATGTACTCGAACCCTTCGAAATCTGATTGATCAATTTTGCCGACAACTGTTGTTTCCGTTGGGGTCAGTTGGACAGGTTCCTGAAAAATTGCGATTTGAGAACAATTTTATTTTATTTTAGCTATTTGGTTTTGGTTTTCTTAAAGACATTTTTTTACCTTTTTGCAGACAATTTTTTTACTTAGTTCTTAAATACAAAAAGAATGGAAATTCCAATGACCCACCTGAGTGAACTGCTTGTCGAAATTATCGAGACCCAGGTCGTCTTCGATGTTGGGTCTAAATGGGGGAACCACCTGAACGGAGAAGTAAGATATGAGATGGTTATGTTCATGTAGTGCGAAGTTTGTTAAGCAAATAAGCCAGATCAGACAGGCACAAGGTTCAAAATCAGCCTGTGCCGATATTTTTGTGTTTTTGTCTTTTTTTTAACTGAGCTCAGTTTCGAACCCATTAAGGTTTTGTCACTAAGACCGCTTTTGTTTGGTTGTATATGTACCGGTCTTGTTAACCATTTGGCCACACGACTGTACCGTGTTTTTGTCTTATAGGTTTAGTAAATTTGTTGTTGGCTATTATTTGTAGATATTCCAGTTACGTCGCTATGAACGAACCCATACTGGAGTTTTATTTTAAAAGCGAAAAAAATTGACCTAAATTTGCCTGGTTGTGTTTTAAAAGCGGTAAAAGTGACCCAAATTTTACCTGCTTGGCGTGAAGCAAGTCCCAATCTATAGTTCGAAAGAAGATGTGATCCAATATATCCTGGAAACCACTCTCGTGGTTGCAGCCCAGTCTGTCCTGTGGATAATATTGCATTGAGTTTAATAAAATGATCTCTTAATTCCTCGAAATAATAAAGTTGTGTGTTGTTTAAGGTATGATTACAACTTAATTTGTGTAGTCCACATTCCCACCTACAAGGATCTTAATTTATATTAGAATAATCATGTTTCTTTCTGTAATTATCATAGCTCGAGTAATCCAAAGATTACTATATGCCAAATGTCAATAAGGTAGGATTCACATGGAGACTTGAAGTGAAGTCATTTTAGCATTTTGAATCAAGTCAAGTTATTAATATGCGCTTACCAGAGGGTATACAAATTTTGACCTAAGTCGAGTCAAGTTATTAAGATTCATTTTAATAACATAACTCGACTAAGTCAATTTAATTAGATATTTTGACCTGTATCTAATCATTTGATAATTAAGACGTTTTTTTGATAATTTTGGACATTTTTTTAGGCAACTCAAGTCATAAAGATTAAGGGAAGTCATTTTGACAACATAACTACTAAGTCAAGTGAATTATATATTGTAACCTGTACCAAATCATTTAGACATTTTAACTTTAGTCAAGTCATTAAGATAGGCTTACTTAAGTCAAGCATTAAGACATTTTAACCATTAAATGATTTAGACGTTTTGACTTCAAGTAATTTAAGCATTGCGGCCAGTCTGTTAAACAGATTTAACAACATTTTTTGTTATTAATCCTGATTGGTGGAATAAAATGCATGGATGCTCATGATTGGTGGGTTTGAATTCATACTAACCACTGGGATCTTGTTTAGAAAGCCTTTCAAAACCGACGAAGCCTTGACTGACAGAGAACGTGGTATTCTGATCACTTTTTCAAGGATAACCTGGGTACGTAATGTTGGTTAGTTCCACAATTATTTCATATAAAACATTTTTATTAATTTATCAGCATAATAAGGCATGCAGCATATATATTATTTCATATCAAATATGTTTAATAATTCAGCAGCATATATATGGCCAATCTATGTGAGCTAAACCAAGTTTTCTTAAAAATGCAATTACACTAATTGGGATAGGATAGGATAGGATAATCATGTTTATCCCTGTGAATGGAAAACCTAGAGGGTTAACACACAAGCAATCGTCAGATCACCTTGTGCCCACAGTCGGGTTACCAGAGCTATTGCAGTGTGCTGTGCGTATAATAAGGCAGTCATGCAGGATATAACCAACTTCCAATGTATGCAAGCTGAAGCAAGTTTTCTTAAAAAATGCAATTACACTAATTAAACTTGGTTTAATAACTAAGTTTGATTTTTTTTGCATCTTAGGTTTAGTACAATAAGGATATATTCTTATGTTTACCACCCAATTTTACTGAGACTTCCAAATTTTAGCCATTGCAAATTAATATATAATTTTAGCCACAGATTTTACAAATTTTAGCCACAAATTTTAACAAACATGTTACTCTCAGATTGATTTCGAGATTTTACACTTGACACTTGATAAAATTGCGCTCTTGTCTTTATACAGTTAAGTTTTAAAACCAGGTAAATAATTCCTTTTCATGAAGGAAATATAACGATAGCACTATTTCTGCGACGTATAACCTAAAGCAAAAAAAATTTAACTCTCAATAAAAAATACGAACTGTCGCACAGTAGTACGACTCGTACTCTCGTAATTTCTGTTTATCTTACAACAGCCGTACCTGGAAGAGATAATCCTCTGTGTTCTGTTCAGGATTGTCGGCCATCCCAACAATATCGAACGGACTTCTACCGGCCATCATCTCGAACATGAGGACACCTAGTGCCCACCAATCGACGGAGAAGTCGTAATCTTCACCCCGCAGTATTTCGGGGGCGATGTAGTTGGGGGTTCCACAGAAAGTAGCCGTGGTGTTGCCTTTCCTTACACCCTCCTAGAAGAATTTATTTATATTTTCTAGCATAAATTGATTATTATTTTCGTTAAGCGTTTTTACATAAATAAGTTATTATTGCTATGCCTAATAAACCAGAATTATTGTAACGGGCATTTCTGAATGCCTTATGCCCCTGGCCCTTAACCATAACTATATAAGAATTTAATAAATTTTAAAATAATAATTTTTTGCACACTGCCTCATTTTTTTTGATTTTGAAACTAATTTACAAATTTTGGGACCGTTTGAAACTAATTTACAAATTTTGGGAAGTTGCTTGAATCATACCAAAAAAATATTTAAATATTTCAACACATGTTTGGATGTAATGCTGAATAAAATAAGGTTTCTAAACTACTAAGGATCTGATAGAAAACATGAAATTAGCAATTCTGAAGTTTACCTGTGTTGTTAACCATGTTCTAAATGACGTTATGCTTATGCAATTAAATGGTTAAACCTTTTACTATTTAACTCCGGGGTCAGCAAAACTTATGCATGGTTATTAAACTTTAGGCGCTTGCTGCAGTAGCCATTACATGAATAAGAGCCGAAAAATGAAAGAGCCATAGGTTGCCAACACCAGAATTAACTCGTTAACCCTTTTAAAACCCAAGAATGCACTGTCATTAAAACATTACCTTGCACATTCCATAATCAGTAAGCTTGACATGACCATCTGTATCCAACAAAACGTTGTCGAGTTTCAAATCGCGGTAAATAATTCCCTTTTCATGTAGGAAGTGTAGCGCCAGCACTATTTCTGCTGCGTAGAACCTAAAGCAAAGATAAAACTATTAACCAGTAATAGGGAACTTATGTTTTATGGTGGTGGCTAAAAATATAGAAAGCGTCATTATAAATATGAGAAAAAAAGCATGATATTAGTGCTTAACACATATATGCTTATTTCTGATCCAAACATTTTTGCAGTTTTCTGAAAAAATACCCTTAAATAACAAAAAATGCTATGTGAGTAAAGCTGTGTGATAAAAATCATCCCTATATTACTGTGAATAATTTTTTTTAATAATGAGGACGAAATGATGTTACATGGACCCTTTTTTCGAGCTCTAGTTATTACTAGGGCAATAATCATATCCTTATGCCATCATGTTAATTGATAAAATAACTATAGCTAACGACATGTTTCTGTTCGACCCATTAATCAACTTGGATCAAGCAATTTCTGATAGTATTTACTCCAAGAACTAGCTTATGGCCAATTTTGAACCTTTTGGCTGATGATCTGACACACTACCGCACGATCCAGCCACACAGACAGGGTGGAACCTTATATAAACTACCGTGTATTTTGTTTTAATCAACTGGATTAAGCAACATTTTAAGTATTTTGCCCAATAAATAGCTAATGGTTAAAGTCGAACCCATAATCCTTTGGCTGAAGATATACGGCCTATCAACTAACCACAAGGACATGGTAGACCAACCTACCTGGCATGTTCTTCCGGTAATTTCCGTTGCCGCTGCATGTGGAACATGAGATCACCTCCGTTCACATATTCGATGACGAAGAACAATCGCTCGGGAGTCTGATACGAGCAAATAGTGTTAGGTCCGCTTTTTTAATAATACTACTGTAAAGGTTATCAAGTCATACCAAATAGCTTGCGTTTTATAGATGCAGCCTTTTTTGTAATGTGATATTTTATATATAATAGCCTATTACACTTGTTTATATTCTTTGTTATATTTGTATTAAATATTCACTTTTGCATAATCCATTTTTATATCCACTTAAGTGTACATTTGTTGCTTTTATTATTTGGTAATTTTTAAACCACTTTTATACACGCACTCCAATGATAGGTTATTTGGTTTTGTAATGCGCTCTCTTAGCAATTCATTTTAATATTTTTATGTACATTATCAAACAAAGTTTCACCCACCTGAAAACAAGAATGTAGTCCGACTAGAAAGGGGTAATTTGAGGCGGTTTCGAATACATGTTTCTCAGTCTGCACCCAGTCAATATCTTCTTCATCTGTGACTAACTCCTTCTTTATGACCTGGTGGTGAATTAGAAGTTTCATGAATCTCTCTGTTTTTTTTAATTGCCGCTTAGACGTAACACTTACACTAAAACACATATCTGTTCCCGATTTAAACCACATGCGCATTGCCAAGAGCCAAGCTGTATATATATTAATGCTACAGGCCATTTAACATAAAATTAGAATGGTATTAAAGACTGTCCACACCTTTGTACCTCAGCTACTTATAGTTCAGATTGTGTGTGTTATTTGCGAGCGAACTCGATGATGGCAGAAAATTTAAAAAATAACTTGGTGATCCGCAATGAGTTATTATTTCAGGTTTTTTCAGGGGTTCGTCGAAAATGGGAGTAAATTGAAATTAGTTAAATATAAAATATTAAACAAATAATCTGCACCCCCTAAATAATAACTAATCATTTAACTGATTGAATTAAGCGTTTTTTTGCAAGCAGCGCTTGATAATGGCAACAAATATAAAAAAATGTATTTTTAGTAGACCGAAAATGAGTTATTATTTTAGAGTTTTTTAGGGGTTCGTCAAAAATAGGGGTTGAATTAATTTAGGTATTATTTAGAAGGTTGGTTCCAAAATGGATAATGGACTGAAATAAAAGATATTTTAGGGGGGCTGATAAAAATAAAGGTTAGTGTTTCTGTAAGCATATGTTCTAAAACCATTATTACCTCATACAGTTATACAGTATAACAAAACCTTATTTTCCCATTTTAACGCATGCGTGACAAAAGATTTACCTAAACAGAAAAACAAAGTAAAAAATACACATCTTTTATGCAGTGGATTTTCAGTATATAAAGACAAGCTAGCAATGTTGTGGTCTATGCGTGATCACTGATCAGACATACATTTATTAAATAATGTATGGTTGGTAATTGCCAGTGGGTGTGCCTATATTGTATGCGTTCTTATACGGGACTACATGAACAGTCGGCAGATAGGTTGATAGATCAAAAACAACCAGTTGCTAGATGGTTGTGTACTTAAGCAGGGCACTAAGTAAATGCTGCTTTAACCCCCGTGACATAAATAAACAGAAAGTACAGCACATTTACATATTGTAGTTAGTAGCGCTGAAAAACCAACACTGGGTTAAAAGTAATACATAAGTAAATAAAGAGAACAGCACATTTACATATTGTAATGGTTTTGGAAACCCGACATTGGGCCTATAGTAATATGTGGATTACTCAAGCTACAATAATTACAGGGATAAACGTGATTATTCTAATTTAAATTAAGATCTTGTAGGTGGGAATATGGAACTACACACAATAAGTTGTAATATTTGAATCATATTTACACAGGGCAAAAATCTACGCGCCGTGCAAGTAAGAATTTACTCTTGCAAATATAAAAACTAATTATTGTTTACTGCGACCTTTTTCTATTTAACTGGCGTATATGAGAATAAAAAAAAAATCCTCATCATTGCGACTATTTTTTATTATACACATTCCCATTTTGTAAAACTTTTATTTTAACATGTTTCATTTTATTTTGTTAAAAGATTTACTCGCGTGAGCTTCCACATGCGAGTGAATTCTTACCCAAATTTTGATGGTTTTTGGCCCTGTTTACATACTTCTTGACATTAGTATCAAGTCAATCATGACTTTTAATTTTAACGAACACTTAAGACAACTAGGTTAAAGAAATGTTAAATGGCTTTACCAACCACAAGTAAGCAAAAGTCTAATTCAATTAAGTTCAT
>CH001979.1:1049612-1061672 GCA_000149265.1 Ciona savignyi
TTATTTAATCAGCCGGTACTTTGGTATAAAAATATTTGTGATTATATCCTGTAATTACTTGGTGATGCCTACTAACAAACATTTGCAGATACAAAAAAAATTTTAAATGGATATTTTTTTAAATTTTTTTAATTTTCTTTTTGGTTGTAAATAAATCGCATTTAATCATAAGTGCTATCATAGCACTCCTACAAACAGCTATCATTTTTCAGCAATAGGTGTCCGGTTGCAGGTTCGAATCTGGTCGTTAGTTAGCCGGTTGTGTCCTTGGGCAAGGCACTTAACGGACATTGCCTGAACAAAGCAGATTAATGATCTGACGATTGCCCGTGTGTACCGTACCAAACACACTGCAATAGCTCCGGTAACCCGAAGGTGGGCGCGAAGTGATCTAACGATTGTCCCCGTGTTAACCCCCTTGGTTTTTCCATACACGGGAATAAACATGAATATCCTATCCTAATAGTAACCTCTGCACCTCATACCTGTGAGGATATTGTGCATGGATCGCCTTCATCGTCAAGCCACTTTAATGTGAAAACTTGAGCGTCGGAAAAATTGCAGTTTAGCCGAATCTGCAGAAAAAAGGTTTAAGTGGTCTGATAAAATGCTTGAATACCGTATATAGTACAGACAAGATTCATATCACAGTAATCTGATGAAATGACCGAATACAGAGAGTAGAACAGATTGGACGTTTATCTATGTGCATGAGAATACCACAATACTTACAACATCACTTGCAAATTAACATATATTACGAATAGTTTGGCTACCGTTTAATGTCGCCAAGGCTTATGTTCAGAGGAGCTAAACAAATTAATTTCTGCATGTCCCGCGCTATCCTGATTTTCCAACCAACCAAGCATATTAGGCTATACGGTACGATTTTATTTATAATTACTGAAGAAAATGAGCGGGATAAGGTAAATCATGAGCAAATATTTTTGTCAAAAACATGAGCGGACAAGTTATATTTTTAGTGTGCAGTTTCCCTCCCTACTGGAAAGTTCGAATGATGCGCCGGATATATCTGGCGTGGCGCGCGGACTACTTTTTTTGGGTATTGGCCCCTACTGGAAAGTTCGTATGATGCGCCGGATATATCTGGCGTGGCGCACAAACTACTTTTTCGGGTATTGGCGCAGAAAACTCCAAAAACTATGCTGGCGTGGCGTCATTACACCTCCTTTCATTTATGTCAGTATTTTTGATACTTTAAGCTTTATATTTCAAGGTTTTGATTGAAAATTATGAAACTTTGTTTGTGGTGGCGCAAATTAGTATTGCTGGCGTGGCGCAAAATTTAGGTTAAAAAAAGTTGGCGCAAAAATCCGGCGTACAGAAAACGAACTTTCCAATAGGGGTATTGGCACAGAAACTACAAAAATCATGCTGGCGTGACGTGATTACACTGTGGTGTCGCAAATTAGTATTGCTGGCGTAGCACAAAACTTAGGTTAAAAATGTTTGCGCAAAAATCCGGCGCACAGAAAACGAACTTTCCAACAGGGGTTTTCCTTCTTTCCGCTTTTTATCCTTTTAGTTCCCCCCCCCCTAAAGCAGCTACACACTTACCATAGAAAAGAGATCCGCCAGTTGTATCGTCTGTTCAAGGTGCAAGGGAAATGCATGACCGCTGTAGTGAATCTTCGTGAATACTAAGTGAGACCCAGCATCTAATGACATTTTACATCAAATTCTATAACGACCTGAATCTTACACAAAATACAGGCTTTTAGAAACAATAAAAGTCAAAATAAAAAATTAAGATAACAAATTTCCATAACTAATTATCACTAGTCCAACAATCACTAAAATTGTACGACAGATTCTTAATATTGTGTCCGGAAAATGGAAGCAAAACATACAGTTTAAATATGTATGCCAGCCGTGATAAGTAGTCTAGGGCTCTAGGCATACGGTTTTACAAACGCAAATAAAATATATCCCTGTAACATCAAGTAAAAGTTGACTAACGTTTCTTTTGAAAAAATATTACATCAAATAGTAAAATCAAAAACTGGAAAATTTATAAAAACAAAAATTCTTGAACAATTTTAATTCGCGACTTCTGGGTTTGCCGGCCTCTAGGTGGCGCATTTTAAATATATTCTTGGGTAAATAATAATAGGGTTTTACGAGTGATTATGTACCTTTGCAAAACATTTAAAGATTGCGCTATTCATGGTCAACTACTTTTATAAACTAGGATGTGATGTAATCTTTAATCCAATGTTCTACCAAGTAACTAGTTCGGCCGGAATAATAAACACACGTATCACCGATTAGTGTGGTGGGTTGGATAGCTAGTCGGTTGTGTTCTTGGGCATGACGCTTAAACAATATTGCCTGAACCAAGTGAAATAGTGGGTTTACCAAACTAAAGGAATTTTAAAATCATACACAACACACTGCAATAGTTCTGGTAACCCAACAGTGGGCGCGAGGTAATCTGACAATTGCCCGTGTGTTAACGCCCCTTGCATTTTCCCATTCACGCGGATGAACTTAAACATCCTATGCTTTTCACACTGAATGGACTTCGATCGCTGATATCTGAATTGACAGTGTGAGGTAATTTGACAACTTACCGCTTGATATATCATCCCGCGTTTCCCCATTTACGAGATAAAACATTAATATCCGAGCACAGGTTAACAGACAAACCCGCGCCTGCAGTTGGATCGTCGCAGCTATTGATTTGTTTCAAAATTGAAATTACTTTGATTTTTGAGCAATCATATTTATCCCACTGAATCAAGGCAAGTTTGTTTTTAAATTCATAATAAAATAAGAATCCAACAAATAACAAGAACATTAATTTACAGTAGTGTACAGTAAAGGATGCAGCCAATGACCAAAGAGTCACGGAGTCAGCTTGGTGATCTACGCATAGCGGCTTGCTCAGGGACCCAACTCCAGAACATACAGCTAGTATATCATGTCTTTCATTGCTTCAAATAAGCAGTTTATTGTCACGAGACTGATCTTCAACACAAGGATGCAGTAACCCGTTGGAAATTTATGATATTCATGTTTATCCCAGTGAAAACCAGAGGTTTAAAACACGGGCAATCGACAGATCACCTCGCGCCCACTGCGGGTTACCGGAGCTATTGCAGTGTATTGTGTAGGATTAAGGCATTCCTTTAATTTAGTAGAACTTTTTAACCCCCTTGATTCAAGCAATGACCGTTAATTGCCTTGCCCGTTAATTGAAGGACACAACCGACCAGCTAGTAAACAGTTTCGAATCTGCAACATTTAGGTTGAAAGGCGACGAACTACTACCGGACTAATCGGTCGGACAAACCGAAAACTATGAAAACTACATTTATTAACAAATCGAAGCAATAAAACAAACTTACATGATACATTCACGAAATCCCCGAGATACATTACACGTTGTTTAAAATACCAATATGCAACTACATAAAAATAAACGGCAGTTTTGGACAATGATTATGTCATAACGTCACAGTTAAGCTGCTTAAAATGGTACTATTATATTTCATATAGAAAAAATAGTATCTTGTCTGTAAAACGACAAAACAAACTTTTTGCATAAACTGAAACTAAAATCATTAAATCTTGGGTCCAAAGTGGATGTATTTTTTCCGAGATAGGTTGTTCTGAATTGTCTGCAAAGCTGCTTTTCATTAATGATGGAAAAGTCGCAGGTTGGTGTGTATCATGACCATGTTATGCTGGTTGCAGGCAGACACGACTGCATCATCTTGTTGGGAGCCAGCTGGACTGACCACATATTCAACACCACTCTGGGAATAAGAAGCCAAATGATTAGATGAGATTGTAAGGGAAGTCCAACTGCTTAGCATGGCGGTTTAATTCGCCTTTCAGCCGAAAGATTGTAGGTTTGGAAATGGTCCCTAGCGAATTGGTTGTGTGCTTGGGCAATGCACTAAAGGGACACTGCCTGAACCCAGTGGAATAATGTGTTCATACACAACACACTGCAATAGTTTCGGTAGCCCGATGGTGGGCACTAGGTGATCTGACGATTGCCTGTGTGTTAACATCCCTTGCGTTTTCCTATTCATGGTGATAAACATGAATATCCGAATCATCATAAGTTTATTGTCCGGCAGAGGAGCTTAGTGGGTTAACATGGCGTTGCCTTTCAGTCAAAAGGTTCTAGGATCAAAACCAGACACTGTTAATTCATCTATGTTCTTGGGCAAGACACTTAACCAAAATCGCTTAAACCCAGTGAATTAATGGAAAATACAAAAACTGAACGTCCAAACAAAATTAAACACACTGCAATTTAGCAACATATGAGTTTTGTATAAAAACAAAAACTACAAAAAAAACCAAAGTACTACCTGGATAGCACGGTCTATATTATCACGGAATGGGAAAAATGCATCAGAACTCAAAGACACCCCAGTTAGTTTGCTAATCCATTCCTTTCTATCCATCTGCAAATACAGTGGTTTATATATTTGGCTTGTTTAACCATTAACGGGTTGGCTTAATTTCAGGTTTCCCGGCCACAGCCCAATGTACATTAGTTAAATAATTTGATTGAATTACAGACGTGTTTAATCGGCTATCGTTTTGCATCATTTTGCCGTTATGCAAATTTACATAAAAGGTTTGTGTTTTATTTGGGGAATTAAAAAAGAAACTAAGTTACACTAGCTTTACCTTTTATGACCATCAGTCAAAAGGTTGCAAGATTAAAACTGCACGTGGGCAATTGAGTACTTTCTTTAACCCAGTAGATTAATAGGATAAATAAAATCTGTAGGATTCTCTTTATCGTATTGAACACGCTTTAATGGTTTCGGTAACCAGACTGTGGCCACTGGTATTCAGACGAGTGAGTTAAATAATATTACACTACGAAAGGTTTAAACGTTACTCCTGCTGATAAATTAATTTTTTATAAATCAACCATCTATGTTATTCACGATCAGCACAATAAAAAAACTGTAACCTTGATTTAAAATATGAGCATTTGTTAGAAATATACCTTTAACACATATACTATAGGTAGCATAGGATAGGAAATTAATTTTTATCCCCGTGAACGGAAAACACACGGAATAGCATCAGATCAACTCGCACCCACCGTCGGGTTACCAGAGCTTTTACAGTGTGTTGTGTATAATAGACACGTTCCTTTAATTAAGTACAACCCATTAATCCGATGGGTTCATACAATGTCTGTTAAGTGCCTTGCCTGAGAAAACAATGACTAGTTAGCAATCAATTGAACCAGCAACCCTTCGGTTGAACAAAGAGACTATTCAACCACACTATTCGGCCAAATAAGTACAATCGGTTCACCACACAAACTTACTTCAGTCAAGAAAGGTGGAGGATTTTCAAGCGAATTTTTCCAAATTGTTTCATCCATATCCTGATGGTATAATTTTTTTATATTGAGGAGAAAATATAGGATATTTATGCTTTATCTGTGTTGATGTAAAAATTTAGTTGGCTGGCTAGTCCTTTGCTAAACAAAGCCATCTAGCCAGCAGGTGCTTTCAATTTCATAACCTTAAATGTAAAGCATTAACCTATAAGCTATTTGGCAGATTAAGGATTAAGCAGAATATTATCCAATAAATGAAAAGGACACATCACACAACCGACTTGTTAGCGACGAGTTTCGCACCTACAACCTTTCAGTTAAAAGGCGTTGCAATAAACCACCAGACTAACTGGTTGGACATAATAAAACTAGTGTAGAGATTTAGATAATTGGTCATGACGTGAAGGTTTTTGGTTGAAGCTACACTCTTGCCACAAACGCGCACTCTTTTTCATGCCAACAAACTTAAAGGTCCGGTGGCTCCAAATAAATAGTTTAAATTAAAAATAATTAAATATATTTTATTATACAAAATATAATCTTCAGCAATCTAACTGTGAGCACTGAAAAATCTGCCGATTATCCTTGTCTGAATAACGGTCCAAACTATGGAGAAAAACAGTGGTAACAACCTATACGAATGGTTGCATACCCTTGACTCTCCTATTGTGGTGTATTAGATTTAATAACAAAACGTACACCGTACTTGTCCAACTGTTCCGTTCACATAGACATCAATGATATTCGACCTTTCAGCTCGCTTGACGCTTTTCTTGAACTTCATACCAAGTACCAGAGGGTGTTGTCTCAGCCACCTGTCAATGGTTCTCTTAGTCAGATTTTTCCCTATTTTCAAAACAAATATTTTTGCCAAATTTCAAGAGAACATGGTTTTCTCACCGCTAGGTGGTGAACACATTAATAGAAAGGTGAATGCATTAAAATTTATGACATAGACGGTCGTGTGGCCGAATGGTTAGCGCGACCGATGCATATACCGACTTACATTTATAAAAACGGCCCAAGTGACGTACCCATCTTGGGTTAGAAACTTGTGTCGGTAAAAAAAAAGAAAAAAAATAGTCAGCTCTTCCAAATAAGTAATAATTGTTATAAAAGGTCACCGAATTTTAACATGGAAATTTAAAATTGTTTTCATTTTCCAGATAACAGCAAAGAATTATTATTATGGAACTTTAGATTGATAAAATTGGAATATAGGGTATATGTTTATCGCTGAAGAAAAAATCTGGTGCTATAGAATGATCAATATTCAAATTACCTTGTGCATAATGTTGATTACAGCACCAAATGTTTCACAGTGTCAATCAAAATAGAGCTTGCTACAACTAAGTTTAATCAGTCGAAACATAGATAAGGAATTGAAGATAAAATGTTTCGATAAAAATCACAAATTATGATACCAGTTATTTGCTTTCTCCCCAGCCAATCTTGTGCAATGGATCCTGGACTGTTGCCCTGCTCCTATACCAATCACCTGGCATCATATTAAAATCAATTAGTTACTTTTTCGGTTTTATAGACCCCCGGAGTAAAGTCAAATCTGTATTTAATAGCTCAATAAATTTAGGTATTGTAATATTTCCACTAGTGTATTATCAGCCCCTTGAAATAAGCTGAGTTACAGGAAAATTAAAAATTTAATATTAAAATTATATAAAAAAGTTGGAATTACCTGTCCGTCCTTGGCGAAACATACTGAATTTGATTGAGTATACTTCAGTGCTATACTTGCCACTATCATATCTTGTAATGATTTTTCTGGTACCTGGTGATTTATTAAGATTTACCAAGGAATGTATGCAAATTGGTTTGTGTTTTATTTTGTGTTTAAATTAGTTTATTTTTTGTTTTAGTCGATTAACTTATTTTGTGTTTTCGGATGATGTATTTTAGTAGGATAATTACCCTTTATTTTACTAATCAATAGTTTGTCAACTTTGGTCAAAATACTCATTTGTTGAACTCAGTGATTAAAAACAAAAAATATAGCATTGACTCCATCGCATTAAACACACTGTAATCTTCGGTAACCTAATGGTGGGCAATGAGACTTGTTATCAATGGTTTTAACCAAACAGACAATTAAACATGAGTATATGCAAAACCTTTTTAAACTAGTGTGTTTTTTTATTTTCATGGCTCAACAAAATATTAAATTTTTTGGTTTGTATTTAAAAAAAATCTTTAATGCACTATTGCTTAGTTTATTCATCAAATGACACTAAAACAAGAAAAAATGGCAAATCGAACAGTAATTAGAACTAAAAAAATATTTAAATATGACGGGCGGCACCCATTTAACTAAGGTGGGCAACATAATAAATATATTAAATAAGTAACCAGAACATTGGAATGGAATTCTTAGTTTACACTTACATTTTTCCTTTTGGTCACAATATTCTGCATCTTGCTTTGGTCAAACAAAACAGAGTTTCTTTTTTGCTTTAAAGTCACCCCGAATATCATTCTGCTTTCCATCTCTTCAGGTGTGTACTCTGGGTCAATCTACAGAGAAAAACAAAATACATTAAGGTTAAGCAACAACACAACATTACTTTGCTATCAAGTTTCTTGTAGTAGCATCGTATTACCAATTTAAATATATGATTTTATTTGGCGTCAGAAAAATGGTTTAAAATTTTCATTTGGCGTCAGAAAAATGGTTTAAAATTCTCATTTGGCGTAAGAAAAATGGTTTAAAATTTTCATTTGGTGTTCAGTTAAATAGTTTAAAGTGTCACAAAAATCTTAAGAAACACTGATGTACACTACAATGATAAAATCTCTCGTACATGCCCATGTTATCCTTTCAGCTAACTCCACTACCACTGTTTGTCTCACCTGTAATATGCAGTACTTGCCAGATTTCTTCTTGCTAAGGATTTCCAAAGCTTCTTTGTCGAATCCCGGAGCAATTATTCCATCAGATACCTGGGGATATGAAACTGATGACCTCAAATGACATGGATGTTTATACACATCATTGGAAACACATGCAGAAGCCAGTATTACAAAAGGCAACTGTTACACACAGGGGGTGGAATGAGATGTTTATTTTTGTCTGGTGGATTAGAGCGTCAACTTTCAACCGAAAGGTGGCAGGTTCGAAGGCAGTTAAAAGACATTGTTTAAACCCAGCGAATTAATGGTTCTACTAATTTAAAGTAACGTGTCTATCATATACAACACACTGCAATAGATCCGATAACCCGACGGTGGGTTCCAGTTGATCTGGCGATTGCCCGTGGTTTTCCCATCCACGGGGATAAACCTGAATATCCTATCCTAAAGTGCAACGCTGACCATGATGTATTATAATGAACAGGATTAAGTTTATGACAGTAATGTACATGCAAACCGAATTAAAAAGACAGCAGCCTACAACACAAACAGGCACACTACAAAATACACAACTCATTATTACCTCTCTTGCTATAATCTTTGCAGTGATAATATCGCAAGGATCGGATAATGCAATGAAATCGCCAAATGAAGACATTCTGTCGGCTCCTTTTAAGAAATCAAGTGAAATTATTGGTTACTTAGTTAATCGTTTCTTGGAAATTGCTTTGTCACTTTAAAAATAATGACTCAATGAAATCTTAAAAAAACACTGGGATTTCAAGATTTCTTAATTTTTAATAGATTTTTTAAAGATTGAAGCTGTTCTTTTGAGGTTGGTTTTATATTTAAGATAGATAAAAGATAAGGTTTAATTTTAACTGAATTACACTTTTTTTGCAACACTAGTCATCACTAGCAATATTCATAATGAAACATCTAAAATACACTGTTCTGATCAAAAACATACAGAAAAAGTAACACGATTTGCTTGACCGCTATATCCCGAATGCATGATAGTTCGGGGTGCTGGAGTAATGTGCCTTCAAAGGCCTTCCTGGTCCCAGGGCTACCATGAATCCGTCCATACTAATGTAATGTATCATTGCCTACATTCCTGGTCCAGAGGCTACCGTGGACCCGTCCATACTAATGTAAAGTAACACAATTTGCTGAAATGATATCACAATTGCTTGCGTTATGCTTCATAAAATAATTTACCTCTAGCCTTTGCATATGCAATAGAAAGTGGCGTCAGTTGTTCATAGAGATCATATACCATGCACAGTTTTGTTTGTTCCGCTGTTATACTGCCTCCAATGGCAGCGCCTTGAAACAAATCGGTCAGAAATGATTAATATGAAAATGGTGTCCTTGTTTAGGTTACTTTTTGGTTGCTTTGTTTTTCTTTTTTTACCCCCACTTTATTATACACTTTGCAAGTAAGTTCATTTTACATTTTGTAGGAATGGTACTGTAAATATATGTAAGACTTTAAACAGGTTCGGTTCTAACTGCCCAGATTGGATCCACAAGTCGTATTATAAAAAAAAATCGAAAAAAAAACATTGAATAGGATAGGATAGGAGAGGACATTCCTGTTTATTCCCTTGAATCGGATAACCAAGGGGGTAAAAACCGGGCAATCGTCAGATCACTTCACGCCCACTGTCGGGTTAACGGAGCTATTGCAGTGTGTTGTGTATGATACACATGTTCCTTCAATTAGTATGTCACAATAGGTGGAGTAAACACTAAACTCGTAAGTGACTTTGTCACACCACCTACCTGCAGGGCTAACATGCTTAAATGACGCAGCAGCAGGGCAGTTAAGTGACTCTTTCAACTCCTGCACCAACTGCCAGGAATTCAACGCATCACAAAGGTTGATGAACCCAGGTGACCCATTTAAAACTGGAAATGACATAATTATTATTCGACATTGAAATCAAAACATATTAATTGTAATTATATGTATTTTATAAGAAAGTTTAAAAGAATCAATTTGAAATTTCAACATACTAATTTTAATTTTATGTAAAGTATATGGTAATTTAAACATACCAATTTTAACTTTATGTAATGTTTATTAAAATTTAAATAAATCAATTTTAATTTGATGTAATGTATATTGAAATTAAAACATAGCCATGTAAGTAGTTTTAGAATATGTGACAAGTGTCGTGATTCTGAATTACAAGTGCTTTAGGGTTTTATTTGCATAACACTTTGAAGAAATAAAAAATGAACTTAATTATAAACAAGATGAGAAAGTTTCTGTGAAAAAGCATGCACCAATTCCATGAAATATTTTATATTACTAGATCACAAGGGTATTTACATATTAACAAAATTATTCACAAAATACTGTTATTTTGCAGTTGACCAGTTTTCATTTTTTTATAAAAACTCATACGTGTTTTTTTTTTATCATGGAAACAAACAATGAACCAAACTATTCTTTTCACCTTGAAATGGAAGGTCCTTGTTGTCCATATATACTTGGGCAGGTGTTTGGTGTGGATTCATACCATACCTCAGTTGCAACTGCTGCGTGGAGCCATATTCTTTCCTCATGTATCCTGATATGGCAGCATCATACTCAGCAGTGCAGCTGAACGCCTGTACAAGGTGGATGTGTTTTAAGTTTAGTGCGTCGCCTTTCAGCCGAAGGGTTGCAGATTCGAAACTGGTCGCTAACCAGTCAGTTGTGTCCCTAGGCAAGGCACATTACCTGAACCCGGCAGATTAATGGGTTTTACTAAATTGAAGAAACATGTGAATCATAAACAATACACTGCAATAGCTTCGGTAACCCGACGGTGGGCGCAAGGTGATCTGACGATTGCCTGTGTGTTAACCCCCTTGGTTTTTCCATTCACGGGGATAAACTTGAATATCCTTTCCTATCCCTATGCCCTGGTGGGAAATGACTAGTCTGTGTTGCAGGTTAGATATTTTCGTAGTAGATTTGACCATCAGTTAAAAGGTTGTGGGATTGAAACAGATAGTGGCTGGTCAGTTTGTGTTCTTGTATGATCACTTAGCAGATGTTGCCCAAAATCAGTGGTTTAATGGGTTCAACAGAAAACTATGTTTCTATTGTATTTAACCAGACTTGAAACCATAAGCAGGGCTGAAAAAAACATAATTTTTGCCTTAGCATTAAAAAAAGTACCCGAAAACCTGTTTTACTTGGCTAAATATGATAAAGAGTAGCTGTTAAAGCTATTTTCAATTTTCTATGGCCGATATTTAAGATATATAAAAAATGAAAGTTTTTTTTAATTATTTTGGTAAAGATCTTCATTTGACTGTAAGCTAAGTAGCACGGCTACCATAATACTATCTTTATAAAGCACAACATATTAGTTACCTTTAATGCCAACTTCTGCCTTGTTTCTAGGTTCGTTTCACAGAATTCCGACGATTCAAGCTCAGAAGCCACCCGCTCATAATCCATTGGATCACAAACAACCGTGACATGGGCATGGTTTTTAGCAGCAGATCGGAGCAATGTTACCCCACCTTAAAGTTAAGATGTTAAATTTACCAGACTAGTTGGCATGGTGGCTGTGGTCTGTAATCGTCCAACTGGTTAGGCTGTTGGTTTAGTTCGCCGCATTTACCCGAAAGGTTGCAGATTCGAAACTGGTCGCTGCTAGTCCGGTTGTGTCCTTGGGCAAGGCACTTAACAGACTTTGCCCAGCGGATTAATGGGCTTTATTGAATTGAAGGAAGAGTGAATTATATACAACATACTGCAATAGCTCCGGTAACCCAACGGTGGGCGCGAGGCGATCTGACAATTGTCCTGTGTAAACCCCCTTGGTTTACCCATTCACGCG
>CH001979.1:1069432-1081240 GCA_000149265.1 Ciona savignyi
TATGGGAACGAATTTTTTTCCTTTATGAAGTGCCGTAGGCTACTTACACCAAACATACACCCCCTTGACAACGAGCATTTGCAAATTTTAGTTTACTTTTTCATCGACCAGTTTGTATTGGCCAGGAGACTTTAAGGTGAATGGAAAATACTGTGGTTCCGACTAACTGTAGACTTTACGGTGGTCATTTACTTGTTCATTAGAACACGGTTTTGGTGCCCGTTTGATAATTTAGATATTAATACAACATTAAACCCACTTACAATGGCGTTGGGCGTATAATATCATTTTAATTTCAGTCAGAAGGGTCAAAATATTGGAAGATATAAACGGCGAACCATGGACACACGTTTTCGGTCAAAACGGAGAACCAACTGCAGAAGAGATATGGGAAAAGCTGAGGTAGCAACAAAATAGCTGTTTACTCGCTTGGCGCATAGCCTAGTTATATGGTTTAAAACTCTAAAAACAAACTCATTTTTACAATTTTCCACGCCTAAGTTTCTGTAACCAACTGAGTAGGATATGATTTTTATCTTTATATGAAAAATGTGGTAAAAATTTATATGAAAAATGTGGTTTGCAGTTCATTTTTACTCAATTGGGTCATTGGCTTCAAGCAACGAACCGTTTGTAAGTTGCCTTTTCACGGAGAAGCAACTAACAATGGGCGGGTTTCGAAATCATAACCCTTGGTTGACAATCTGTCAAATGTGCTGGTAAATTACGTTGTCTATGTGGCATTAGGCTGCAAAATGCACATGACCAGTAGGGAACTACCATGGTATTTGCCTAACTGGCTAATGGGAATTGCCCAGGGGAAACAATAGGGGCTGGAAATTTTCGCAATCGGCGGTAAACGTAACGGAACTATGCAAATAATATGCTACGTATTAAATAAATGTTAATAATTACCTCTCAAAGTTTAAATTAGATTGCAAACTTTTCTTCTTTTAAACTGGTGCGAATGTCCGACCGATTAGCTTGGTGGGTTAGTTCGTCGCATTTTAGCCGAGAGTTGCAGATACCGAACTGGTCACTAGCAAGTCGAAGTGTCCTTTACCAAGGCCATTAACGGTAATTGTCTGGACCCAGCGGATTAGTAGGTTTTACAAAACTAAAGGAACGTGTGAATCATAAACAACACATTGTAATAGGGCAACCGTATGGTGGGCGCAAGGTAGTTCTATAATTATATACCTATAATTGGGTTTAATTTCGGGGAATTTTCCGGAAATTTAAAGATGGATTTATTTTTCAACTTATTTTATATCCGTTAAAGACTTTTTACCAAATTTTTGCTTTCCAGTCCCTAGATATCGTCTGTACTCTATCCGGTCATATAAATGGGCAACTTTTTACACATTTTGTCTGTCGGGAATACCCGTTAGGAATACCCAAGGGGCTGATGCAAATATCCAATATTTCACTTAACCTTAAATAAAGTTTCAACCTGATTAAATGATCCATTTTTGCCTAACAGCTATCGATCAGGCATGTTTGTAACAAGCATTACGAGAAAAAAGAACCCTTCGTTCGTTTTCAAAGAGGGCTTATAATAAATACAGCAGTTTCCAGCATAATTATGTTTGCAGCAACAAGCGAATGAAAGCTGCCGTTGTGGCAGTGATGCAAGAGGAGACCGACCAATTATCTCGCAATCAGTCGAGAGTAAGATCATATTCCGGCGGGAAAGAAAACAAAACGAACGTGAATTCTAGAGTAAAACTGGCTTCCGCTAAATACAAAGCCTTGTCCGGGGGGAATCCCCCGATGACGAGTACTCTAGCAACCGCGCGAAGTTTCGAAAAAGCGGACGTCCAAATCAACCACAGACAATTCCAAAATAACAAACAAACGTCGACCAAGAAAAACCAGGCTGAAAACAATAACGTTAAAACGCAACTCAAGCAAAATCATGTTGATTTTACCAAACCAGTGTCACCAGCAACCGTAAGCAAGCAAAATCATGTTGATTTTAGCAAACAAGCTTCACCATCAACCGTAAGCAAGCAAAATCATGTTGATTTTACCAAACCACAGTCACCAGCAAACGTAAACAAGCAAAATCATGTTGATTTTACCAAACCATCGTCACCAGCAACCGTCAACAAGCAAAATCACGTAAACAACAAGCAGCAAACGGCTACCACATCTTCACCAACCATCGCACGGCCTGCGTCCCCAGTTGCGAAGCGTATTGAGGTAAGCATTGTACAATAAAATTGGAATGAACGGTCGTGTGGTCGAATGGTTATGGCGACTGATACATATACTGTCAAGTATATAAAAACGGTCCAAGTGACGAGCTTATCATGGGTTCGAAACTAGCCTCGGTAAAAAAAGATTGGAATGTTTTTTTCTTACGGTAGGGGAAATACAGGGTTGTTATTACTTGGGCAAAGGCCAGATTATTTATTACTTGGTTTACTAGTGCTATTTCTGTGTTGCACATGAGATATAGAGTTTTGTTTAACCTGCTGATCCACTAGTTTTAAACAACATACCAAAATAATTAAATAACTCAATCACAAATGTATGAATTACAAAGGGGGGGTCATCACCATTAATAACAAATCGAATACTTGGGTTTGTTTACATGTCCACAATTGGGAACCTTGCTTGAAATTTTAGTGTTTTTTATTGTCCCATATTCCATATAACAACCCACTTATATATACTTTGGGTCAAGGCAATATTTGATACACGCCTTGCGCTTGTAAAACAACAATAAAGAATAAGTCAGCAGAATGTTTAAATTAATTTACAAGTTGACATTTATTGGCCTGTACGAGCAACTGGCATAAGCAGTAAGGTACTTGCACTTTCCCTTTGAACATTCAACAACAAGGTTAAGCAACTTTAATGACAACCGCTTAACAAAGCTGCTTTATGCATGTATGAGCTGATCTAATAAATAGTCATCTGTTAAACTGCAGAAATAATGAGGTTTAAGGTTTTTCTTTTAATTCAATTTACAAACTTATTTAAGACTATATTCTTCCCAAGTACCGATGTCTCATACTGTCCGTGGCACAGAAAAATTCAATTAATTAAACACTTTTAGGACAAAAAAATCGACTCATGAAAGTACAATAGACAAAATTATGCATCTTTCCCCTTGCATTTACCTTTTGCCGAGTATAAAACAATTATTGTCTTATATCCTAAAGTACATGATTTACACAGTTCTTGAATCTTGATACGTCCTTATTGTCAGACTAGTAAAGCTCTGCAAACTCATTAAATCTCCTATTACAACACAGGCAAGGAACAAGCCCAAAGTATCTGGATACGAGACTGTTAGTCCCCTTTTGAGAGACACGAAAACGCCACCGGAAAATCGTCGGATAGTTTTTGACAACAACCTGCGCCCAAAAACACCACCAAAGCACATAACGCCCAAGAGCAGTCCAAAGGCCGAACGAAAACAACCTAAATCTCAAAGTTCCTTGGACTCTGCACAATCCGGTATTTATGACAGTAAGTAAATTGAAAAAGAATTTTTTTTATATTCAGACAGTTTTTGATTTCCAGACACTCTATAGCCGACTTATAGGTCCTATTAATGTAAACATTGTAAACGATGTTACATATATATCTAGGGGCAATGTAACAACCAAGTCGATTTATAGGAAACACTGTTATTGTTAAATAACATGTTTGTAGGATTTATCACTGGCATTTTTGGTAAGTTAATAAGAAAGCACTGTTATCATTAAATAACTCAAGTTTGTGTGTTGTACGTGATTCAGCAATGTTCATACCTAAAGTGACACTCAAGTTTAAGTATCCTTCCTCACATATAAGCAGTAACAACACTTACAAAAACAGTCCAACAGTCAAGAATATGGTTACAACTTAAACATAACACTGTTTGTCCGACCGGTTAGTCTGGCAGTTTAATTCCTTTTAACCGAACGGTTGTAGGTTCAAAACTGATCACTAGCTAGTCGGTTGTGTCCTTTGGCAAGGCACTTAACCGACATTGCCTGAACCCAGCGGTTTAATGGGTTCTACCAAATTGAAGGAACATGTGAATCATACACAACACACGGCAATATCTCCGGCAACCCGACGGTGGGCGCGAGGTGATCTAACGATTGCCTGTGTGTTAGCCTCCTTAGTTTTCCCATTCACGGGGATAAACCTGAATATCCTTTCCTACCCTATCCTACAGTATAATGGAGCAAGTCTAAATCATATCAATCACATTTGACAAGCTAAAGCTAATAGCTAAACCAGCCATCAATGCAATACACAGCAAGTGTTATTAAAGTTTAAACAAGTGAACGAGACTATAAACGTATCACAAATATTTATTTTCAGGCATCGAAGACTTAAGAGGGCAACGCTCAGATCTTATTTCAAATGCTGAATGGAGTGAACAACGTAAGTGAAAAACTCAATAGTTTGTCCCTATTGCACGCGTCGCTTTACCGCACACTCTTTTCTTCGAGCTTAGTGTAATTTTTTTATAAACATTTTTTTTATTTTTTTTATTACTATATTTATTTTATTATGTGATTTTTATCAAATGTCCTGCTTCGTGTTTTCATCGTGGAAACAAAAAAATTACCTAAAGTATAAACTAAAGGAAAAACTAAATAGTATGTAGATGCCTTCTCGCTTTTCTGGACACTTTTCTTCATAGCTTTATATTGTTAAATATTAAATATTTGTACAATTTTGTTGTACAGTTAATTATGTATGTTATATATTATGTTTGTATACTTGTGCAACTTTTTTATGATGTGTTTGAATGATTGTTCATTTTGCTGGCATAAATCATTACCAGTTCTGAAATATTGTGCAATAATGTTAACTTCATTTTACATTGGTTGCACAATATGTGCAAAATTGTTTATTAATTGCCAAAAAAATGTGCAATTATTATTAAGCTCATATTGATGAATTTTACAATTTCTCTCATTTACACGGGTTATCTTAATCTGCTTTTCCCATCCACGAGGATAAACATTCTATGTTTTGAGCAATTCATGTTTATTTTTACTGACATTCCTGTTTGTATAGTAAAAGTTGATTTTTAAACAATTTCTCTGTTAAAAACAAAATAAGTTTTCCATAAAAATAGTTAATCAACTTTTTAACAAATTCTCCATTGAAAAACAAGTTTTCTGTTTTAAAAAAATAGTTATCAATTTATAAACAAATTCTGTGTTTTAAAAAAAAAAATAATGATCTTTATAACAAATTCTCCATTAAAAAAAGTTTGTTGTTTTAAACTTAACCAAATTTAAAAAAAAATTTAGTACCAAGTTGGTTCCTGCATCATCCATGTTGACTCATTCAACCAATTCCTTTGTCTCCAGTCCGGCTGTACAAGGAGGAAGATGAAAGACGGAAGATTCGAGCCCGGAGAGCCAGCATTGAGGTGAAGAGACAATTCGAGCTCGCTCAGATCCAGAAGTCGAAAATGAAATCGCTCCGTCAAAAGTTCAACAAGTTGGGATCGTTTGAGAACATGAAAGAGCAGCGACAGGAACGGCCCCCTTTACCACCAAAGCCGGTACTGAACCAGGCGACAAATGGTTCAATGCGGCCAAGAAGTTCACCAGTCCACAGGTAAATATGTAAACTATTCGGCTGTTAAGCACAGTAGTGGGATCATCTGGTCAGGCTGTTTAGTCTGGCGGTTAAGTGCGTCGCCTTTTAATCGAAAGGTTGCAGGTTCGAAACTGGTCGCTAGCAAGTCGGTTGTGTCCTCGGGTAAGGCACTTAACGGACATTGCCTGAACCCAGTGGATTAATGGGTTCTACCAAATTGAAGGAAGATGTCTATTATATACAACACACTACGATAGCTAAGGTAACCCAATGATGGACGCGAGGTGATCTGACGATTGCCCATGTGATAATCCCCTTGGTTTTCCCATTCACGGGTATAAACATGAATATCCTATCCTAACCTAGTGGGACCATCAGTCGAAAGGTTTAGGGATCTTAACCAGTTGGTTGTCTGTCCCCCAGTTTTAAATGTGTTAAAGAAAAGCTGTTGCAATGTCCTTTGTATATAACCCTATCTATACCAGTTCTGAAATATTGTGCAATAATGTTAAATTCATTTTATATTGGTTGCACAATATGTGCAAAATTGTTTATTAATTGTCCAAAAAATGTGCAATTATTATTAAGTTCATATTGATGAATTTTACAATCTCTCTCATAACCCTAAACAATGCAGTTCCAAGTAAGCATGAGCTATCCTCATTTGTTTCATCCTGCTATAATCTTTAGCCATATTTCACTCCATTATCTATCAAAATCCTATCATAACACAATCTAGGATAGGATAGGATAGGATATTTATGTTTATTCCTGTGAATGGGAAAACCAAGGGGGTTAACACACCTCTGGAAAATCTGGTACTTAAATACAGTTTCCATAAAAGTAACAACGTAGGCTATTTAACAAATAATTGATTAGGTTTATTGCGAAACTCTATCAAACATGATTGGAGAGGTATATAAACATTGATTTATTACAACAAAATGATAATGGTAGTGTTCTGCTATTTTTGCTATATTTTATGGCTTCTGCTGTATTTACAGTGCAATTAAATGAAAGATGTGTACCATAAAAATAGCTTTAGACTAAAAAATGACTGTACACCATCATATGAAAAATGGCTGTACATTACCAAATAAGTGTATACCATAAAATGTTTCTGCATTATTAAATAAAAAATTGGCTGTATACCAAAAATTAGCTATACACCATAAAATGGTATATATTTTTAAATGATAAAAGGTTGTATACCACAAAATAGCCGTATACCATCAAATCATAAATGTCTTTTCACTATAAAATGAAAACGATATTAATGTCAGATTTCTAATGGAACACTAGCGGCATTTAAACAGCGTGCACTAGCGGAATTCAAAAAGTCACTAAAAGGAAACTATTTGCGAGTTAAGTGCTCGGTAAACAAAGTAAATGGAGGTCAGGCTGGGTTGAGCTAAAATGAAGGTGGTGCAGCTAAGAATACTCATGTTTATCCCCATATTTTAGAAGGCCGCAGCCATTATAATTTGGATAAATTGTCAGATTACTTTGGGCTTATAATATGTTGCCGAAACATATGTAGTGTGTTGAATACTTTAAATCACTGTAGATTTGGTGGGTGTGAGGTGATCTGACGATTACCCCTGTGTTAAACCCCTTGGTTTTCCTATTCACGGGGATAAACATGAATATCCTATCCTATCATAGCCTATTTAAATCATTATTAGCATGTACTTCGTGTAGCAAGTCGTATAGAAGCAGTTTTATTCTCTCTCCTCACATTAAAAACACTTTTATACAATGCACCGCATCAGAAAAGTCGCCCCAGCGTCGAATTAAAAGCCATTACGTTATCAACAAAAAATAAATGCAATAAACGTTACAGTAGCATGCCCACTGACAGCTTACACAACCACATAGAATGTGAGTAGTGATAAAAAAGCACCTATCTCGGCATGGCATCTGTTATTATATTCTTGATCACGAAACACTTCATAGTGCTATACTTAAGCTGATAACAACGCACTCAATAGCTCCTTCACCTTGACTGTGTAAACACCTGTCGAAATGTCATGTCATTCACGAATGTGATGTTGGCTAGTTGCGATACTAAAATGGTTGGTTTTGCGAATGTCATACCTGCATAGTATGGGTTACAACTCAGATCATCATAAAATTTTACCCCGGGAAAAATTGTACCCTCGTTTTTTTTTAACTTGATGCCAAATCTCCCAAACACACGTCAACCTAAAGTCAACATATTAAGTGATTAATAATCATCCTAAATATATTGTTTTTTTTTTGTTTTTTTTTATTTCAATCGTATGATTTAAACTCAATCGTATGATTTAAATTCAATCGTATGATTTAAATTTAATCGTATGATTGAAATTTTAACTTGAAAACTTGAAAAAGAACAACGCAGTCATCATAACTTTTAAAATCTCTTAATTTTATGCCAAAACTACAAAACACACTCCAACCTAAGGTCAACATATAAAGTGATGAATAATCATGTGCTTTTCAGTAGGTTGTCAACAACGGGCAAACCAGCAAGCCGCGATGACGTCAAACGATGGTTTGCTGAGACGCAATCAGCAAGTTTCGCCGACGAATTCGGTGACGTCACTGTACCCGCTTGGTTGCACGGTGAGTCAAACAAACTTGTTTATATCGGATCGTTGTCAACACAATATACGTAGGAGAATCGAACCTAACCCCATGTAATGTCTTAACAACCAACAAAGACCTGATTAAATTGTTTACTGTTCAAACAGAGCTCTGTATGTCACAACACAGGCCCCTTATAAAAAGTTGATTGTGCTGACCAGGTTAAAGCTAAGTGTTTATTTTTCGGACGTTAGGGTTAGGTAATGTCTTAGCAACCCACAAAGGCCTCCTGTTAAATTGTTAACTGCACAAACAGGGCTCTGTATGACACAACATAGCCCCTTTAAGAGTTGATTGTGCTGACCAGTGTTAAGTTAAGTGTTTTTTTAGACTTTAGGGTTAGGTAATGTCCTAACAACCCACAAAGGCCTGATTAAATTGTTTACTGTACAAACAGAGCTCTGTATGATACAACACAGGATATTATAAATCGTTGATTATACTGACCAGTTTAAAATTAGTGTTTTTTTCGGACTTTAGGGTTAGATAATGGTTTACCAACCCACAAAGGCCTGAGTAAATTGTTAACTGTACAAACAGGGCTCTGTATGATACAACACAGGATATTATAAATCGTTGAATGTAGTGACCAGTTTGAAGTTAAGTGTTTTCTTCTAGACTTTAGGATTAGATAATGTCTTAACAACCCACAAAGGCCTGCTTAAATTGTTTACTGCACAACTAGAGCTCTGTATGTCACAAGGCTCACAACATAGGTGCCTTATAAAGCGCTAATTGTACTGACCAGTTTAAAGCTAAGTGTTTTTTTCTTCGGACTTTAGGGTTATGTTTTCTAACTTTAGGGTTGTGTAATGTCTTACCAACCCACAAAGGCCTCCTGATTAAATTGTGCACTGTACAAACAGTTCTCTCTATGTCACAACACATATCCCTTATAAAGCATTAATTGTACTGACCAGTTTGAAGTTAAGTGTTTATTTCTCGGACGTTAGGGCAAAGCAAATATTGTTCTTGTGATGTTTTTTTTGAAGGTTCTGCTTCAAACAGCATTTGTTTGTCCATTAGCGAAGTGTCGCAAAATGTATACATGCCTGGCCTTTGATGAATAACAAAAATATGATGGACAGTGTCATTAATGTTTACTCAGTTCCTTAATGTGGCTTACACCAAACTTCGTTGGATATATTGACCTATATAAAATGGTGTCTCATGACGCTTACCTTTGAAATTAATTCCCCTGAACAAATAACCCCTTGGGATTTTATTTCCTATGTTACATACATTTTTCTATGAATATTTTTTAAACTTATTCTAGCGATGGTTGTTTTACCACAAATATTTTCCCACAGGTATTGTGACCAGACTTGATGCAGAGAAACTGTTAGAAAATCGACAAGAGCACGACTTTCTAATTCGCGTGAGCGATAAAATTTGGGGATATGCGCTAAGCGTCAAGTTAGTAGTTTGTTTCATTCTATAGCCAAGTATCAAGCTGGGCTTTAATAATTATTAAGAAAACCAAGGGGGTTAACACAATCGTCAGATCACCTTGCGCACACCGTCGGGTTACAGGAGCTATTGCAGTGTGTTGTGTATGATTCACATATTCCTTCAATTTGGTAGAACCCATTAATCCTCTGGGTTTAGACAATGTCTGTAAAGTGCCTTGCCCAAGGACACAACCGACCAGCTAGCGATCAGTTTTGTACCTGCAACCTTTCTAAAGGTCAATAGATGTGTGTGTATTTGGCCTACGCCAAAGTGATCTGTAAGGATTAAAACCAAGCAATTTCTTCATTGATTTCAACACAGTACATGAGCCCTGGTAACCTGACTGTGTGATGTGATCACAAAAGATTGCAGTTCCATAACAACCAGTTCAATCCTGTATGTTAAGTACCTTGCCCAAGAACACAAACGACTAGATAGCGACCATTTTCAAATTTGCAACCCTTCGTCTGAAAAGCAACGCACTAACCACAAGCTCATCTGTTTTTCATCAACCCCAAGATAAATTTGCTTCTGTAAAATATTCTCCTCACTTTTTTTAACAAGCCCCGACCACAGGTCCCAGGGAAGGGTAAAACACTTCCTGATAGATGCTTCGGAGCGAGGTTACCACTTCTTCGGGAGCGACCACATGCTGCACGACAGCTTGACTGATTTGGTGGAATACCACAAGGTAAACGCTGCACAGGGAAAAAACTAAAAGGAGGAAAAATGCTCAATAAAACTACGGAAATTAATTTTAACCTCTGCCTTAAACACTAATCTTAACTCCAGAACTAACCCTAACTTTAACTTCATGTTTAAAACTATATCTAACGCCTTAATATTTATTTTAGTGTGCAGTTTCCCCCCTTCCCGCTTTCCCCTTCTTTTAGTTTCCCCCCACAAGTAGCATTCTTGCATTGGCAATTATCACATAACTTTGGGAAATGGTAATGGAGTTTTTTTACATGGAGAATCGTTATTACCTTGTGTTCACTGCCATGTTACTGGAGCTCTGGGAGATATATGATTGGGAGATTTTTATCTAATTTCAGTAGATCCCACAATCGAAACTGGTCGCTAGCTAGTCGGTTGTGTCCTTGGGCAAGAAACTTAATAGACATTAACTGAAACCAGAGGATTAATGGGTTTTACTAAATTGAAGAAACATGTGAATCATACACAACACACTACAATAGCTCCGGTAACCTAGTAATAGGCACAAGGTGATCTACCGATTGCCCCTTGGTTTTCCAATTCACGGGGATAAACATGAATATCTTATCATGTCCTATTTCCCCATTTGTTTTTCCAATCGAATTGGGGGATTAAAAAAAAATAACAACCGGATAATTCCTATCCTAATCGTGCCATTACCTTGCAAGCACACAAGAAATAAATCATAACCTTTATCCTTTCAGGATGAGCATATATCCTACAACAAAGAAATCCTTGGTAGAGCAGTCGGCCAAGCCAACCCATGCCAACCCGACTACGCTGACCTTGACTTCCAAAAGGACACGAGGCTCTGATCGATAACGATTTAAAAAAAAGGATGTTGACAAGCCATATATGCCACTGGCATTTTATGACAATAATAGACTCTAATTACATTCCATACTTACAATGAAATAGGATAGGTAGGATATTCATGTTTATTCTGGTGAATGGGAAAGGGTAAAGTGCATTATCACATTATTAATCGTTAGATTAAACCAATTCATTAGGTTCAGGCATGTGTTTTATAAGTTGCAGTTATCCTATTCCCACCCTTGTATTAATCTTTCATCATAATTTTTAAGTTGCAATTTTTTGTTGTTGTTTGTACGATGCAAAACCACTTTATCTGTTTGCGCTTTTATTTAATACAACCGTATCGAATAAGTCTCTTAGAGTGCAAATTGAAGATAAAAGGCACAGGATGGCACAGTGGGAAGAAATTAAACAACCACTTGGATAGCTACCACCACGCTCATTGCATCACATCTGAAAAAAAGCTGTGGTTATTAACTCTTTCCGTCCCAACTCGCCATATATGGCGAGTTGGTGGGAAAACATGGTATCCCGCCTGTACATAAATGGATGCAAATCTAAAAAACGATTTCTCCGCAATGCGCTATGGCTCATTCGATCAAGGAAACCCTATATTTTATTCTCTGT